>JAYMFT010138230.1:0-12884 GCA_038088735.1 Panulirus argus
ACAAAATTTAGATATATATATATATATATATATATATATATATATATATATATATATATATATATATATATGATTACTTCATTGTATGGTTGGACCGTTAACGTGCCATACTTCTCCCCTTTTACCTCACACCCTTTCTTCTGTTTATCAGTTCTATCTCTCCGTGTCTAAGTTATCACATTTCCCGGGTCCAGCTTTGGATTCCGTTGTCAGTTATCGGGCCGGCCTGACCAGCCGACCTCCTGTCCCCCGCCAGTTATCTGGAACTATCGCCTGGGAAATCTCGCACTCGGAAAAAAAAAATTGATTTTAACGCTCAATTAAGTATGTAAGTGAAGCTTTATAGTTAGATTTTTTTTTCCACAGTTCACATTCACCTTTTTCGTAATGTAAACTCGTTTAATATTTAACTGAAGACAGTCTTATAAACGGTGTACCGTAAAATGGCTCCTATGTAAACAAGAACTCTAAATTCAATTTTTTTTTATCTGGGTATATCGGTACCAGAAGTTATCGTTCGGCCTTGAAGGTTTCCAGAAAGAACGCTAGAGCGCCCCGGGCAGCAGCTGGGAGGGACACCCGCCCTGACACACACATATCAAGTGCATTATTCTCCAAGCAAGAGTGTCAACCTCTCTATCCCTCGTCGCCACTCGTGAGCTAAACACGCCCTTGTGACGCATGCGCCCAGTAGTCAAACGGTCCCAAGGGCTCGGTCTGTATAAGCCATTTGACATCTTTTTCTCAAAGAATATTTTCAGGGTTCCTTTTTACATCTACACATGTAAGTGATAGAAATTCATACATTTTGGCCTTGATATTTTTTTTTCTTACCCTCTGGTCAAAAGAGGTATGTAAATTACAATGTTACCCCTCAAAAGAATTACGTATGTAAATTCTTACAATAGAAATCTAGTGACTAATTTATAACAATTCATGCAGAAATAGATATATGGATGCTTCTCACACATAAGGTAGAAAGAAAGTTTATAAATTGCTCCCTATGGAAAAAAGAACTCCGTTCTCTCTAAAACATTTCTACCGTGGCCTGAGGGAACCCACGCTTGTCGTTTTCTAATGGAGTTGATGCGTTTAGTTACCGCTGATGTTATGGACGGGTATCTGTTGAATCATCTGCATACGTGATGGTGTAATGAGTCCTGAATTGCTGTTTATGTATGGGTCGTATTGCGACGGGGAAAATGTGGGAAATAAGCAGGCCCCTTGTGGCACTCCACCTCATCGTACATTTTCCTTCATAAAGTTCTCGTAATTGATATCTGTTATTCTTTTGCCTGAGATGCTTAATATAACTCAGTTCAATTCAGTTTAATTGAACTCTTCTTATGAGAGAAAGAAAATATAAAAGAAGCGGAATTTATAGGTTGATTTGGTATCCCAAACCTTGTCAGATGATTTTCATTCGAACTTCAATGACCCGGTTGGATTTTTAGTCCATCTGTGCTATCGCGTTATTTTTGGAAATATTTATTATATCCTTTAGCATCTACATTCATCTATCCTGAATTCATATGTACTGTATAGAGATTATTGGTTGTTAGATGATGTTGACGTTGAAGACTTGGGGAACTGTCAGGTTTTATTATCATAGTTATCTCAGTTTGTTTATGCTTACTGCGTTAGGAAATGTCAGTGTCTATTAGGATTGTGAACCATAAAGACTGTTTTTAAAAGCATCAGCGCCACTTATTTAACTTATAAGGTATTTGGACAACTTCATGAGTAGGGTATATACGGTTTAGATTTTAACCCCCTTTCCTTAGACATTATATAATCGTCTGCCCTCTAGATAAATGTGTTACGTTCTCTCTTTATTTAGTTTTCTGTTATTTTGTAAGGCATACCTTGAATATTTTTATTACATCACCATCGACTTCCGCGGACAAAAAGAAAAATACAACTGAACTATACCTGAAAAAAAGCGGACTCAGGCAATTCACAGTGTACGTCAGGCTTCGCTGTCAATACGTTACACCCCAGTAATATAAAGGGCGCAGAAAAGGACTATATACACCTATCGTAACCTATTCTCCCATACCCGTGTACACACTTTTCGTCGCCAAATCACGCACTAAAACTACAAAGAATGCAAAAGAGGGGCCTACAGTTCGTCACAGACTAGGAATACCTCTACATCGAACACACCGAAGGACACCTAATGATTTAAGTGACCGTTGTAAGCCAGAGACTGGGAGACGGAAGACGAGAAACTATAGACATATGGAAGATCCCGTCAGTAGTGGAGACATGGATCACCCTAGGTTGCCTAGGAAGTTCAGAGCTGTTGTTTGTTTAGATCGTCGGACCCTCGTTTTTGGTCCGACATGGGCCCTTGCCTGTTGGTGGCCCGTTTCCTGGTTTTGGTGTGGTTTGTCGGTGTTCCTACTCGTGGACGTTGTTACTTGACTGTGCAGCGCCCTTTGGTGTTGGGCGCGCTATTCTCGTCTGGGTGGTGGGTATTCCTCTATGGTCCGGAGCAGGTGCTCCATCTGATTCTTCTGCGCCTTATAGAGTAGTGAAGCCGCTGGTAATACGTGGTCCTCTTCACTGAAGTCCGGGATTCTAGCGCTGAGACTTTGTGTTGCTTCCCAGTCCAGCATGTAGTGTTCCAGTGGGTGCGTTGACGGCTCCTGACAGTGGTCGCAGTCCCTGATGACGCCGTCGACTCTCTGCCAGCAGCATTGGTACCCCAGTCGTAGACGGTGTAGATCGACTAGGGTTTTCCTTCTCGTGCCTCTGTCGTTGTGTGGCCACCGTGTACCATTTGGCTGATGGGGTTCCAGCACTATGGGCGTCCAAGAGATTGCTCCTGGTCCGGAGCCTTGCTGCTTTCTCTAGCTGGTGTTTGATCTGTTGCAGGCTCAGTGGAACGTGCACTTGGATTTTGCTAAAGCGTGTGGCTGCTTTAGCTGTCTCGTTCCCCTCGATCCCCATCAACGTCACTACATATATACTCCTCAGGCTGCCGGGGAGTGTATAGATAAGGCGCCAGCAATACGTTTCCAGAGTGCCACCACATCAAAAGCTCTTAAACCATAGACCTGTACGATCTTTAACTCTTCCATTACATAGCTATTTACATTCCCCTGTCCAAATATTTCTGGGCCTAAATCAAGGCAACTCGGTACCAGCTGTTGCAAGAAACAGGACTTTCAGATTACTTCGTATGAAGGGAATGTTCACACATTCACCTTCATTCGACTTTGGTTGGATATTTCATTGAAAGACTTTCGTAAGAGACTGTGTTGAATGTCGTGGTCTTCAGACAGAAGAATCTCTCGTTTCTATTTTCCGTGTATGTGAGGCGTCCACCACCACCTTCTGCCGAAGACCTGATGACATTAAGGAAAATCAGAAATATAATTTCACTGAAACAACTGCAACATGATACGACAGTATATTAATGTTCTTTATAACCTATGTTGATACTAAATACGTATCGAGTGAAATGTATGAGAACGGGATTAGGTAACGAAGTAGGAAGAAAAAATAATTACTTTGACGAAAATAAATCATATGTTTACTATTTTCAGGTTACGTTACGTTATACTATTTTCATGTTACGTTACGTTACACCCCGTTACTGATCCTTAGGAAATTATGTAAAAAAAAAAGTGTCCCATGCATCCGTGATCAGGATTCGAGGCTAAGTTATTTGCGGTCTCAGCGCAATGTACTTGTAACTATACGATCACGGCCGCCAACGTGGGACAAGAAGATAAGAGTCATAGAGAATACAGATTCTCTCCCCCTAAACTCATCTGTGCCATGGCATGGGAGAGACTCTCTCTCTCTCTCTCTCTCTCTCTCTCTCTCTTTCCTAAACATATCCTTTTGAGGGCCAAACCACCGGCAAGAAGCGCGTCCCACAATTCGATTTTCTCTTATACGAGGTCAGTAGCAACGGACTCTCAGACCACAACAACGGGTTTTCAACGTGATGGAAATACAAGAAGAGGGATTTTGTTTTCTTTTGGCGGGGGGGGGGGGGCCATATCCGTACGCGCTGATCGATCAGTTTCTACACTGCCTTTAATCTCGAGACGTGCGGTGAGCGCTACGGGCTAAGGTCAACAGGAATTAAGGCACCATCTTCACATAAACTTTGCTACGGGCTCGCCGTTACTGTCGGGAAACAATTACGAAGTTACCAGAACAGGGCAGAAAAAAATAGTTCAGTTAATGTTTTGATACTTTATTCCTTCCTCAAGGCGAGAGAAGAGCGCATGTAGTCATTGCGAAAATTGACGAACATATATTATTTTTCCCTCCATCCCTTTTTTGATATTCAACGGTAATTCATTCTTAGCGGTATCTCTCCATATCTCCAGAATGTCTGCATTACATATGACCTGATTTCCATCTATCTGTCCACCTCTCTTGCAGATCTATTCATCCAAGCCCTTATCCAATATATATATATATATATATATATATATATATTGTATGTGTGTGTGCACAACGGATAAAGGATACTATATCACTTATATCCAAGTATTTATTACTATAATTATCGTGAAAATTGCAGATTTGAGGGTGATTACATCAATTCCGCTGCCTATGAAGACTTGCCTCACTGCTCTTAAACATACTGGAAATACTGGGATGAAGGAACTTGGCCGGGATACGCCGTAAGTCTTCAATGGAGGAAAGGAGCAAGAATGGTTTAAATACAACCACAGTCAAAGACTAGATAGTCTCTGGCCATAGTTCAGTAGGTCTCTGTAACTGACTCTTGGTATCCGTTAATGGGTGCCTTGTATTTAGTCAATCCTCATCCGTCTCGTTTATCGGCCATCCTTTTCTTGGCGAGGGGATACCGATACCAGTTGGCTGAAGGACACATAACTTTAATTTCCTCTCGTGATCTGGAATCTGTCATCTTCTTATCTATAGCCCGTGTTTATGTTTATGGCTATACATCTGTTAATGAAATTACTCCAGTTTTATTATTAATGTTTATTCCAGTAACTGATGACAAATGGAAGATAGTATGACAAATTCTGGAAGGTTTAGTAATATTTTTTCCCAACAGATGACTCTGTCTGTGCTTGTGACTGGTGTATATGTTCGAATAGGGTGACCTGAACTTTGGCTTCGATATTGCATATATATCTTTTATATTTATGAAATATATATGCATTATCTCACCAAATAGAAAATTTTCTGATAAATTTAAAGATTTCTGATGTAATAATATGGGATAAAATTTATGATAATGGAAAACATTGGAAATAAACCCTCGGAAACAGAATCAGAAACTTTGACAGACGAAAACATCGACCTGGGAGCAGCAGAATTCGGGAATCGCCGATGTTGTCATGATGTTTCTCTCTTTAGGTAAGTTGTGTGTGAAGCCGTTCTTCTCTTAGAAACTATGCGTGACATGAACATCAGCGAGCACACTAGGAAAGTGGTTAGAGACTGTGTATACGCCAGAAGTCGTCAAGATTCGAGATATAATTTTTGGGCAGTGTCACTTGCGACTGGGCTTCCATCCATAACAAACTTAGAGAATGTTCAGGACATTTTCAGTTATTTACTCCCATTATGTCACCACTTGAAGGTATGATTGCTAGAGAAGCAGCATATGGAGACACAGTATTACGGTTACATTACATTACATGCTTGAAATTGACTTCTGTCTCACCGTCTTGCGAATATTATTTCATTCGTCGTCTCCTTGTCTGAAACTCGCTCATATTCATTGTCACTTGCGAGTCATTTGGTACTGATTTTTCCCATTAGGGGCCGGAAGGCTACCGGCATAAAAAAGGACATTCGCTAATAAGGACAATTGGCCTCAGAGGCCAATGTGTAGAAAGGGGAGAGCCAAATCAGTCTCCACTGTCTTGATCTTATCCAAACCTTACCTTCAGCCTTACCCTCAAACTAATCAAGACAATCAAATCAGCCAACAGTGTCATGGGTAAAATTCGATTTCATCTGTGCATTGAAATTAGCTTTGGGGATATGGCTGTTCATATATTGAAATGCTTTAAATACCGGTTGTTCGATATGATTACGAAAATATTTGCGGAGGACCAATCTGTCTTATCTTGTATTAAACAATATTAGATAAGGTAATATTTGTGTACATAGGGTTACTGTGGGTTAATGGTTTTGAATATAGATAATATGCTTGTAAAGGTTCAATAAAACATATGAAAAGCTCACCTAACCTCCTTAGGAGTCACGATTTATCTTAGTGTACTTTATTCTTCTCAAAGGATGTCAGTCATATTCATTAAAACATCAATAAACAGACGACATAGCGAGCAGCCAAGTGATCCCCAGCAGGAAATGATTATGATGGTACATCTCTTCTAACCTTTCAGTTACTAGGTAATATTAAGTTTTTTATAGGCTACAGGGTTGTTGTTATTTTATAAGTGTTATACCTATTTCTGTATTGATTAAGATGAATTGCTGAGTATTGTTTTTATTGAATATATAGATAGACGGTGATTATATAGTGATACATTTTTAGTGATAATACGATATTACGATATAACTAGATGTTCAGTACAAGTAGAAAAAAAATTTATTCAATCATATGTAAAAAACAAGAACTGTGACAGTTGATGGTTCTTGTATAATTTTCTATGACATTACTGTATCTTTTTACCTCAGTATTTATTTACAGATGTGGTAAGTAAAATGAATGAGCTTAAGTAAAGATTATCATTGAATTTTACCTGTTTTTCCTTAATTCAGACTTTTAGTGTAGATTTCTTTTTTTTTTTTTTGTGATTGTAGTCATAATGCAGTATTTTGTTTTAGGTAACTGATTGAGCGGTCATAGCTGATACAGCAAAATGAAATGCCATCAGATTCTTACTGGTGCTTGCAATGCTGGTGACCGCTGCTTTGCTGTTGGTAGTGTGGAAGGTGTGCCATTCACAGTAAGTATTTTTTTTAACATGGTGTTAATTTGTAGAGCACACTTGCCCTATTTAGCATACTATATGATTATGAAGCTATGATTGTTGAGATTGTATGTTGTCATTCATTTATCTTTTACATCATTGCTTGATATTCCATTTTCAAATCTACAGCAGGGTATTCACTGCATTACACTTTTCAAGACAACTGGGCACTTTTCATATTTGCACTTCTCTTTATTACAGAGGGGAATGGCCATGGCAGGATAGTGTCAGGCTGCTCTGTCAAACACGTTTACATAGCATGCTTCATCCCTTTAACACTTTCTGGGTCCTCTTTCTTCATTCCATCCCTTCATATCCATCTTGGGGTGGAGTCGTCCCTGTCTCCTTTCCCCTCCACTTCTGATTCATGTGTCCTCGGTATTAGTCTCTCCTCACTCATTCACTCCTTATTTCCAAACCATTTCAGCACACCTGCTTCACATCTCCCAACCGTACTCCTCTTTTTACCACACATCTTTCTTACCCAATCATAAATTATACAGTCAATCCTCCTCACACCACATATTGCCCTCATACATTCCATTTTTAACATGCTCACCATCTTCTGTACATTTTCATATGTAGCTCATGCCACTCATCTGTACACCTTCACCTGGAACCATTCACTCTCTTTTATACCTACTCATGTGCACAGCTGACTCTTGATCAAATCTAAATGCTTTTCATTGCTTTCCTCTCTCACTATATGTCCGTAACTCCCTCCACAAAGCATGTGGATTTTTAAATCTTTACCTTTATTTTTTCTGTGTTGCTAATGTTTGATTTCTTCTCAAGGCTTATGCTGCTGGCTGCAACATTGTTATTCTGGCCAGCACTTATGAGCGTGTCCAAGTGATTCCGGGAGTGTGCCATGACAATGTACAGATATCTTGTGTTGACTGCTCCACCGACACTGGTAAAATAGCAGCAGCTTATGGGAAGCTTGTGTGCATATTTGAACCCACACCTCTAATCAATCAGATTAATGAGCATGTAAGTTTTTCTTTTTCTTTTTGAAAATCATGCCTTTGGAATTTTATTGTATTACTGTACTGAGTTCTGATTTTTTCTTTTCTTAGTATAGTATATTCAGTCAGCTTTTGCATAATACTTGAAGAATCAGGCACAGATTGCAAATCTACCCTTAACGTGTAAGCAGTTTTTAGTAGGCTCTAAGAAAAGAAGTTTGTGTTATTAGGGTTAGAGTTGAGCTGAAGAACCAAGTTGAGTAGACTTAAGTAAACCCATCTTACAGGTAGTCACCACCTTCTCAATCATTACTCTCCAGTATAACTTACCAGGTATACTTGACAGACTTATACCTACATAATATGAAATTTTTTTTCTACCCCTTGCCTTCATACAATTGTTCTTTGATTTCTGATTGTTCATTTATTATTTTATTTTTAGCATTGCTATTTTCCTATGACTGTGTTTAATTGATATTTCAAAAGGCAGTAACTTGACTAATAAAGTTGTGGATATTGATTGATTTATGGATATTTTTAAAGGATGAGATGACGCTAGATTTTCTTTGTAGAAACTAGACTACCGATGGATTCAGACGGGAGTAATCGAGGCAGAGAGTTACATAAATACCATGTCATGGAATGTGGAAGGGACACGCCTCCTAACTGCAGGAGATGTGCTACAGATGTGGGCATCTCCCTTGACAAAGCTTGCACCTGCAGAGGATGGTAAACTTGTTACCTCTGAATATACTCAGTTACTTCATGTATCATTGAGAAATAACCAGTGTTTTGCATTACAAATATGCTAGTTTATTTAGCTTTTTCAGTTTCTTTATTATATTAGATATACAGGTATTTGTCACATATATGTAGTACCAGTAGATGCACTTTAAAGTGTAACTGACACTAGTTACATGTTTTATCAGTCTTTTTTCTTTCTCAGGTCCTTACCCTGTGATGTTTGATTTGGAGAGTGATGTTGCTGATGAAGAGGAACCAGTGTGGTTATGTATTTGGCGGTGTGTCACGGCTGTGCCAACTGTATTTCTATGTTTCTCACCAGATGGCACCCTTTTTGCCACAGCAGCTGCCAATGATCGCTTAGTCAAGATATGGTACGATAACAAGCATAGTAAGTATTTGATTCTTTCTGTGGGGCATAACATTAATTTTGTCCTGTCTGTTTTATATGAATACAGTACAGTATCCTGTTTAATTAGTCATGTATTCCCAGCTTGACAGTTGCACTCCACTTGGGAGCAGGGCAAGGGGGAGCACCCATGGAGCAGGAAATTAACCACCTGGAAGTGGAATCTAAAAGCCTTATACATATTATTATTATCTATCTGTCTGCCTATATCTCTGATACCCCTTCCCTCTCGGAACTCCCTTAAGTAGGTGACCATGGCAAAAGAGTCTCTATTGACTGGTGATCTCCAGTTAATCTTAGTGTCTAACCCTTATGAGGCCAGTGGCAGAGGGCAGCTCTAGTGCAGTGTTTCTAGAGGCTCCTACCTAATGTTCCTGAGTAGTGTTCCAACCTACTACTTCTACTTAATGCTCCTGCTTAATATTATTATCGGTATTATTATAAAACCTAAAGACCCCTTTTGTAAGGATCCTGCTCTTCAGGGTTGCACTATATGTTAAAGCAGGAAAAAAATGTTGGATTCCTTTAGGGTGAGAAGGTCTTTGATGAAACTGTACTCTAAAGTTATTGAAATGTTATCTGTTTATCGAACATTTACAGTGTTTATTCTGTAGACCAGTGGTTTTCAACCTTTATGATTTAGTAAAGGCACCCTAAGCTTATTTGTCATAATTTACAGCACCCTTGTCCAATATTCATAGTGTTTTGTGACACCCCAGTCCCATGTTATATTCCTTAAACTTTGTGTATTATTGTCTTACTGTTGATGTTTTTTTTATTTATACAGCTGGGATATAGGGTCATTATTTAATGTATTATTAGAATAGAAAAAAAGTGTCTGATTTCCAGTGAAATGTTAAAAAATAGAAAGTCAGTCTTATGATAATTTATCAGTAGAAACTTCCGTGGAACTCTTAAGAGATGTTTGTGGCACCCTGGTTAGGAATCATTGCTTTTAACATAGGTATTACATTTTCAAGGTCCTAACAATGACTAATTTTCTAGTGTTGGCTCCTGCTCGGCCTCAAGATGGAATAAACTTGAGTAGCGAGATGACCCGTTCATCAGTCAGTTTCAGCTACATTTACTTGCCCCATCCTAGTGCTGTGAAAGGATTCACTTGGAGGGCTACCAGCAAGTATATGCCCAAGTAAGTTGAACTTGCTACATAAAAGGGATGAGAACTAATGTTTGGGTGAGTATAGACAGAGTAAGTTCACTTGCTTGATCAAGATTTCATTGATATGAATATGTTATGCACTTGAGTGCTTAAAGTCAGTTCATAAGTAAGTTAGAAGTTCCAACTGTCATAAATTGGATGACAAAATAAAGATGGATAACTAAGATTGTAATTTTTCAGCTTCAGTCTACTGTTACTGCATTTATAAATGATAAATAAAATAAAAGATGGAAAACTGAATTAGTGATTTTTACTGCTTTGTAGGTCTGGTACAGTATTTATGAATGATCGACAAAATAAATGATAATGTCGTGAGGTAGTAAGGAAATGTAGAAGCAAAGGTTATAGTAATAATGACAAAAATAGTTCATTTGAATGAGGTCATAACAATGGAACTCTGGTACTGTACAGTAGTGTATTCAGTAATGTCTTCTTCCTCGCCTTTCTGTAAAACCTCCCTAATTTGATATAAACATCCAGTATGCTATTATACTGTTTATGATTGTTATATCTAATTAATATTTCTCTTTTGAATAGGGGAAGCGTAAGCAACATGCTGGTGACATCATGTCGTGACAATATTAGTCGTGTGTGGGTGGAAACAGTGTTGCCTGATGATGATCTTGTGTCTCTCCATCATCTAGATCCAATTGCAGCCCAGAATCCCCGTTTCCGAACACATCGCCATAAGCATCGTTTTATGCAGAGGTTGAAGCATATGAAGTATGTATGACAAACATTGACATATATTATTGTTATGATAACTTGATGCCCATTAGCTTGTCAGCAAGTAGGGTTGCCTTCAGTTACTTGTCTGTAAATATGCAATGTGCTGCTACCATACTGATCTGTGTGCTAACCTAAGGCCAAACTGACAAATTTTGAAATGCTTGCTAATGTGGTTGGCATTACTAATTTGCCTCTGATACAGATGAATACACACAGTCATGACACATAGGATTTATCTTAGCTCCCTTTTTTCATTAGACTGTGTGTACTGAAACTAATGGAGTCTCCTGGCTTTACAGTGTGTTGTGTGTACTTTTTCAGCATTTTTCCCCTCATACTGAATGTTTTAGTAAATTTTGGTGCTGTATATAGTAGGGAAATAGAGTGCAGTATAATTATTCTTTTAACTTCATATTGTATTACATTACTATGGTCAGCACATTATGCTCCTCACAGCAGCAACTATTTGTTCTGTTAGTTGACATTTACAAGTAAAGTACCACTGGTAATTTCTCAGAAAATGAAAACTTGTGTATAACCCCAAACACAAAAGTTTGTGCTTTTGATGTTCAGAAGAAAGGATTAGATATTATAATGATGGTCAGAATGTGAAATGATGGTGAGGCAGTGGTCAGGGATTGGCACAAATGGGAGCAGAAGATCAAGAATGCCTATGAGTTCACTTTTCATTGCTTTTGAGGTCAGAATTTGCATACAATGTAGGTTGATGTGTTTTGATGATGTGGGTCACTCCACAATGCAAGAGCAATATTCATTTGTTGGCACACAATTTTACAGCCAAAATAAAGGAGATGCACAGTTCTGTCTTTGACAGTCAGAAGATGCCTGAGAGTGTCATACAGTTTACTCTTGGCTTGTTCAGGAGTATTCAGGCACACCATGGTTTACACAGCATTGTGGCAGAAGCTGTGATCACTGAATCTAGTTCAATGGAAGTATGCAAGAAGGAGTATGAGGACATGTGCTAGGATTATTTCCACAGTCCCACCTTCACCTGGAACTACTCACCCTGCTCTCTACTTGTACACATGCCTTGTTGGCTCCCAGATTTGTTTCACGCTCAGGTTCTTGCAGTTTCTTTCTTGCTCTGTGATTACTACTTGTATGTTATGGGGAGAGTTTTATACTCACGTTGTCCCTTCTCTTATGTGTGTTTGTTTGATTAGCTATTTGTACATTATGGGCAGAGAGTTTTACACTCATGGGATCCCATTTCTTGTACTTTTTGCACCATCAAGAATTTTTTTATTGTATGTGTGTGTGTGTGTGTGTGTGTGTAATTGTGTGTCATCATTCTTTAGTGTGAAGATTATGATCAGAATGAATAAATTGGCTCTGCTAATTTTATTGAGAATTTATAGATGCTGGTATTTTTTGCTCACAGAGCATGTTTCCAGATGAGGCGTCATGTGAAGTCAGGTTCCATTGTCATGGGTGGACTTAGTGGGATTGGGACAAGGCCTCTTCCCACCATCCCATCATCCTATTCAGTTCATGATTTCCATATGTATGGAATCCATGCTATGGGGATTACTCCAGGTTAGTTTTTTAATATGAAAAGTATAGATGTATTAAGATTTTATAATAAAGATATAATTATTTTGTGTTGGATTAGTATTTGGTGTATATTTGCTGAAGGACATAGTATTCAGGTATTAGAGTAGCTGGACTTGGTCACCCTTGACAGCAGTACCTAGGGATGGATGGAGGTGTGACATTTTCCAGTGTAGATTGTTAACCACTTCTACAGTATACCACATATTTATTAGCCTCTAACTCTCCTTCAGAGTTTGTAGCATTCCTGCTTATATATATATATTTTTTTTTTTCATACATATTCGCCTTTTCCCGCGTTAGCGAGGTAGCGTTAAGAACAGAGGACT
>JAYMFT010138241.1:0-12884 GCA_038088735.1 Panulirus argus
ATATATAATGTGTGTGTGTGTAGTTATGTTTATTACACTAGTACGGGAAGATAGTTATGAAGGTGAAATCGCACCTCAGTAGGAGGTCATAAAGTTTTATTTAACATGTAATTTATTTCAATACATGTGCCACAACACGTTTCATGGAGACAGTTCACCTCATCAGGTGCCAATAATTGATAAAGTTCTTAAATCCCAACATCACAACAGGACTACCGTTCTGGTGTCTACCCTCAATAGACAGCACATTGGACTGACCGACAGTTACCGTTAAAGGGAGAGTGGGTGGTGCCTTGTGGCTAGGGATGGGGCTCAGTGTGTGTATTTGTGGGGGGGGGGGGTAGATAAATGCCTCTTGGACTAATTCTTTTACGTTTCGGTTTCTTGATAATTTTTTCACAATGATTTGGTTGATAATAGGATGGGCATTAAAGCTGCCTGGAGACATATTAAAGTTCTTAGTATGAGCAATTAAGACAGATTCAATGACGTTACGGGTAGCGTAATCAGCAGAAGGGTATGAAATAACTGGATTTTCAAGGTCTACACTGTGATCCTTTTCATGACAGAGTTTAGCTATCGCATTTTGTGGTCCTCCCTGCGTACTGAGTGACGGTGCCAATAGCATCTTTCAGTTACAGTTTTTCCAGTCCGGCCAATGTATACATCTTTCCATGCGTAAACGCTACAAATTGTTGGATAATTTAGCCTGCTTTTGATTAAGGTCTTACAAATAGTGTTATTGTGCTGGAAGGCAACATTAAAGTCACCCTTCTTTAGTACCTGTCTTACATTAGCTAAGTTGGGAGAATAAGTCTACATAGGATTCCAAAAAATCTTTCAAGTTTGATGACCAGACATTATAAAGATAGGAAAGAATATCATCAGTGGATCTCGTCTTACGGAAGCCATACTGATGATCAGAGAAAAGACTATGAGATTCAAGATGTCTGAGGATATGAGAACTGAGGAGGGATTCAAAGACTTTGAAATGTTAGATGTCAAAGCATCAGGAAGATAGTTAGAGTGGCTAGAACGGTCACCGTTCTTAGGGACGGGATGTACCAACGCATCCTTTTAAGAAGGAAAAATTCTTTTTTAAACAGAAACGGAATAGATGAACAAGTTCAGGTGCAAATTCAGGGGCACAATCCTTCAGTATACGGGGATGGTTGCTATCAAGACCATAAGTCTTGCTTGTGTCCAGAGAGAGAAGCACTTTTTGGACAGTCCGAAAAGAGATTATGGGGAGGGGCATAGGATTAGCAAGAGGAGCATCAGGGGGTGAAGGAATATCAGTCATCTATGGTAAAGTTAGAAGAGAAACGAAAACCAAAAAGAGTTGCTTTGACTACGGGAGAGAGAGCTATAGTACCGTCACAACGGAAAAGTGAAGCAGAGGCGGTGCGACAGAAATTTTTAGCAATGTCCTTAACTATAGACCACTTAGCTTTGCCTCACAGATAACGTACTTGTAACGATTACGGGCAGTGATAAACGCTGAACGGGATCCAGAGGAATGAGGGTTTTTTTCTAGTCCGGTACTCCTGATCCCTTACCTGAATGGCCTCAGAACAGGAACGGTTAAACTATGGATTGGAAAAGGAGGTCGTCTTGAAGGAAGGGGGGATAACTGCTTCCATTCCCGCAACAATAACCAATGCTATGCGTTCGGCGGAAACAGAAGCATCACCACATAAGAGACAGTTATTTACCCAAGAAAAGTTAGAAAAGAAATGTCGTAAATTATTTCAGTAATCTTTGTTGAGGTGTCAATATTTACACTTGAAAGGGGTTGCTGGATGGGCAGGTGCTGCTAAAATACTTAACATTTATCAGAGTGTGGTCATATGAACAAACTGGAAGCGAGATTTTGTAGTTACAGCGCGAAGGATTAGAGTTGAAAAACGATCGAGAATATTAGGAGAGTGGTCGCAGTGGTCAGGAATATGGGTGGGTTGGATGATATTTTGCTCTGGATCATTGAGAACAGAGAAAGTAAGGGTTTCGATCCCCCTACTGTCTGAATGGGAGGGATTCAACCAATCCCTGTGGTAAACGGTGAAATACCCTAGATAGAGGATCTCAGCTCGCGAGTGAGAGGATTTCACGGCCTCATGGCAGGAGTTTAGATAGCCGAAGAAGTATTTGTAATTTGTAGAATTAGGAGAGCAGTAGGCGAAACTAAGGAAAAGTGTGGTGGATGGGAGACAGACCTCGAGCCAGATAATATCAAAGTTTGGGAACTCAAAGTCATGAGGCGTGCAACAGGTGTGTTGATGGAATAAGCACAGACACCACATTTGACCCGTATTCATGAGTGAAGGTTATAGTTAGAAATGAAAAAAAGGACTAGTGAGAACATCATTAGACAACTTTGTCTTAGACAGAAGTAAGATATTAGGAGAGGTACTAGACTGATGGTATTTAACAGAAGAGAGGTTTGTAGAGAGACCATAAATGTTGGCAGAGTGAACAGAAGAGAAGCAGGTCTATCGAAGGTGGAAACGGTCGTGTGAGGGCCGGTACTACTGTTGTCTTAGCCCTCCCTCCCATCGGCGATATGGTTAGGCGGGGAAACCGAATATTCTTAGCGCCCAATGATACCGGGGACTATGGGCCATAGGTTTGTTGGACTCTATCATAATTACATTCAAAAGCGACTGTACAGTCAGGAGATGGCAAGAGAACTTATGTGAAAAAATAAGCGAAGTTTGAGTAGATGTGTGGTGCTTGTGAGGAGAAAATGGCAGGATTAGCCAGGTAATCTCGTTTTGATGGGACAGAAAGTAAGACCAGCAACCCTGACATGGAGAGTGTATGATGGTTCCGGGCACCACCTTAACGCTCCTGAGTCAGAACGGTAGTGCTACCCGAAGAGGCTGCTGTCGGCAGCCAAATACTGTCTTAACTTTTCCTCAGATACTTGAGAAATATCGTGATGGTGTCTTGCCCCTGATATATTTGCTCAAGGTACTATCTAGTTGATTCCTTATCACAGACATTCTAAAATTACCGTTACTTTGCTCCGGATACTTGAAACGTATCGTTTAGATCTTTTCGTTTTAGATACCTGAGAAGTATTCTTATTTTGCCCAAGGCATTTGAGAAGTATCCCAAATTTGCCTGCTGTTGTTAATTCGTTTATAGCTTTTTACATGAGTCGCTCATTGTGGGTCAGTTCCGACTGCACCTTTTGTTCACTTTCTGTCCTCCTCTCTACTTACTAGGACAAAAAATGATAATCGGGATATGTGGTTGCATATTTCTGCACCCTTGTATGATACAGTTGATGATCTACATCAACGTATGATGAATATAAGGCAATGTATGGTGATAGTGTAGATATTACAGTGATGAATAGTGAAAGTGTAGACAGTATAATGAATGTGAGTCAATTTACAATAAATGTGAATCAACGTGTGGTGAATGTAAGACAACGAATGATGAATACGAAACAAGGATAGATGAGTGTGATACGATTTGTGATGAGTAAGTTAACGTATCATGATTGCGAAATAGCGTATGATGAATGTAAGGCAACGAATGATTTAAGTTTAAAGCCCTATAGACGATGAAGGTGAGTCAACGAATGATTAATGTGAATCATCGAATGATGAATGTGAGTCAATGGATGATAAATTTTACACTGCCTGTGATCAAAATACGATTAGGTATGATGAATGTTAGTCAGCGTAGAAAGAATGTGTAGACATCTCATGGTGAATTCGAAAACGTATGATATCATGAGGAGTGATGAATGCCAATTGATTTGTAATAATCATAAGACAAAAGTTTTTCGATTGCGGCTCAACGTATGATGAATGCAAGATGACGTACGATGAATCAGTACCATGAAGACACGTGACAACAGTTGATCTCAGGGGTTAGCTGCGGCTTTTGTACTCGGAGCGCACCAGTCGCCGCCCGACGGAGCTAGTCATTCCGGGAAACAATTAAGAAACAGTACTGAAGAACGAGTGTCGTCTCGAGCCCTCAGCTTGCTTGATGCCACAGCGAGAACTCGTCACTTCTCTTCCCATTACACCAATTCTCTGCCCATTACATCCCCATTACTCGGTGCCTGAATCCATGATGCTTAATTGCCCTCGACTAGGTATTAAAAAGAATTAGAAAAATTTATGCGGGGGTTTTTATTATCATTCTTTTTATCTTCGCACCAGCGATTGTTCGAGATAGATAAGTAAAAATTTTTATTACACATGAAATGAATTGCATTTCCACACATGTGAAATAAACACCAATTAATTATATCTGCAATAATGATCATGTCATGCAAAATAAACTCCAATTAATTACATTTGAAATAATGAACAACGCATATAAATGAAACACGAAGTAATTACTAAGGCAGCGATGGTTCTGGGGCAGACTACATGCACATACTCACACAAGTCATTGAATTCTCCTCTCCACACAGTGTGTGTTACCCCCGTGTGGAATGATGTAGTATTACCCCTGGGGCACAATGTGTGTGTGTGTGTGTGTGTGTTATGCATGTGTGTGTTTGTGTGTGTGTGTGTGGTCGAGTACACTCGTACCACACGCTCATGCAGCTCTTGCCTGAAACCAAATGCTTTCTAATAATACTTAATCTATAAAGTCTTTCCAATACACCACGTGTATCACACACACATACACACACACACATAAGAGATGGACCTCACGAGTGTAACGCTCGCTCCCCGTACGGTACAAATTGGTGATAACACACAGAACATGCATTTCAGTACCTCACTTTGGGACAGAAGTCTCCATAAGCACCACATACACCACACCATATGTTTGTTCTCCTCTGTATCACTTGGTATAACCCCCCCACATTCACACAGTGTGCGTCGCTACGTGAACTCCAGAACCAAACCGTTACTAAGCACCCCTCCCCAGACACCATGTGTACCTCACCACGCACTATTCTCATACCACACTGTAACTGAATATTCTTACTCCTCGCTCGCTCCCGCCTCACGCCCCGCGCGCCGTCTGTGACCGTGGCGCTTGGGTCCAGTCGCAGTCTCCCTCCAACGCGACACGTCGTCGACATTCGTCAACACAGACCTTCTCTCCTGCGCAGGTGCCTTCGAGGCGTGACATCCCATGGCACATCCCTCTCTATGCACCTCAAGTTGCCGGCATATACCTTTACCCTATTCTACACTTGCCTTACCACCACCAACACTATGAAATCGAAGTCGACCACACTCCGAACTCGGTTAATGTCAGTGAACGTCGAGCCCCCTTTAGTAATCTAGCCATAAGCCTCCTCCTTTCCATAATGTGAAGGACCCAGGCTCTTCATACAGGCCAAAGAGTTCCATCAATCATATACATAATCGTATGATCAGCAGGAATGCAAGAAGCCGATCTTGTATGGCAGAATAAGCTACATGCGTCCGGTTCCCATTACAGTATATTTCTCGGGCCGGCACCCCAGCTCTGCTTACCTGCCACAACACAGAAGCGTAGCTCTGCATCAGTGGAGCAGAAAACAACTTGGAGCGGTGTTTTACCCATAAAAAGACCGGTTCCCCCAACCCGCGGCTCCGCCGACTGCTCCCCCACGCAGCTGTCTCTGGTCTGATTGGCTGCCTCGGAGGAATCACAAGCCCAATCGCTTCCACAAACGAGGTGTTCCCCTTTATGGATTAATTAACGATTCCTCACATTTTTATGTATTCTTCCAAAGCTCCTGCGTTTCTCCCCATGCACCAATCAACCTTTGGCCAAAATGCAACCATTATATGAATTGGATAAAGGAGGAAATGTGTAAATAAATAAAAAAAAATAGGTATGAGTACATGAATATATAAAAATGAAAGCAGTGGAGATGGATAGCTTGCCGGGGGTAGCTGGAATTAGGATGAGAGATAGAATAATGAATGAAGATGAGAAGGATTTGTGGTATGAATAAATCATTATTAGAAAGACGCAGGGATGAAAGTCTTCTTTTAGGACGGTAAATTCATTCGCAAAACTCGTGGTTTACGATTGATTGGTCAAGAAGACATACAACAGTACAGTTGAAGGTACAAAGAGAGGCAGACCGTGGGAGTAGATGGATAGATGTCGAGATAAGATGGATTAGGGCAACGGATATTTCGGATGAAGATATTCGAAAATATATATTTGGATATCGGATACAATGGAAGAGGTTTGTGTATGGAGGAGGTATGACTGAGGACGTTGATATGCACCAAGGGAAAAAAAAGATCCATTTATGTAACAGTGGAAGTGCGTATATGTTTCATTTGGATACGCTAGGTATGGGTACCTGGCAAGGATCCTTGTCATTAGGGGGCTCGTCCAACCTTTTCTTTACCCTTTTTTGCCTGGTCCACTAAAGGAAAATTGGGAATGGTGTCTGTGGTGATAAAGATGTACAGAAATTTTGCTCCTAAATCAAAAGTTGGGATACTTTGATATGCCAGAGGCTATAAGGTTGGAAGGTGTTAATCGAATCAGTCTTATTCTAAATCCGAAAACTGATGTCAGTCATACGAAAAGCTGTAAACTTCATTTTGATTTCAACGATTCACTAAACAAATTGCGACGATAAACCTTTGCATAGACTTCGGTCAGATGGTTTGTCAAGGTTATCGCACTTATTTTCTGGTCTATATGCATACTGAACATTTATTTTGAAGTATTTTCTATGCATTATATTATCAGTTCATGTATATCAATATTTTGAACGCTCATATCAATGTAGAAAATTGTCAGTTTGAGTTAATGCTTCACGTCTAAGACAATTTGTCACTGGATTGTGGTTTGTGGGCAGATTACCAAGATATTTCCTCAACCACCACCTGTGGATTCCCTCACACACGGTGGCGTCACTACATTATGCAGGGGGAGATCTTGTCTCCTGCTTTCTTTCATCAAGCCATCGATATTCTATGAAGAAAAAGGGTACTATGTTTTTCCGTGAAGGACACAGAATTATCTGGAGATATAGATTCCTCTACAGTCCCTGGCTTCAGTCTGATCACTTAAAATACCTGGGAAAAGTAAATGAAGAAACAGAGGACTCGTTTATGATTCACTTGCAAATTCATCAGTTCATTACAGTAGGTGCAGTAATTGATGTGATCCTTGTTCTCATGTGTCACCTCAAGATTTGTGTCGACTACAAGTGTCTTGGACATAAGTCATCTGGGATGCGTGCTCCCTCAAACCACTTAATGATAGTCTTCCCTCAAGCCACTTAATGATATAATGATATAATGACCCAACCATTGTCATTTGGATCCAAGAGTTATGATTCCGGTGTAACCCCATTCTTCCACACTAACGCCGCTCCCCAAGAGTTGCACGCTGCATTTCTCCAGGAGGACACACAGGTTTTCCAAGGTGGCATATTGCTTGAACGTTTTACCTTGACTCTGTAAAGCTGCTTGTAACTGGTTCTTAATGGTATGGTTATGGTACATTCATGTATTTTCAGCTTCTGTTCACTCAGGCAAATCTCTTTCTTCCTTACAAGTTACACAAGGAAGGCTTCTGCTGTATATTTCTTATATGTGGAAAGGTTTCCCAAACTTTGTGATTGCTTCTTTGAACTCCTGGTTCTCTTCAGTCAGTGCCAGGAAATGACCTTACCTTTGCCCTCCCACTGAAAACTTATTGTAAAGTCTCATGCTATGAAGGTAATGTAGTCTTGAGATAGCACCACATACTTCCAGTCCCTCGTTTTTAGGTAGCTTAGGTTGTCTTGGTGTCTACACCATCCAGCCTCTGGCCATATAACAGATGGTAGGTAGATGGTGGTGTGTGGGCAGAGGAACAAGACTGTCAGCATCAGAAGGCATTGGGGAAAAGGCTACCATCTTGATACACTGACTCGCACTAGTGCCTGACACGTCATGTCAGCTGGGTGTCAGCCTCCTCCTTACGGTGGTGGGCTGCAAGACTTAGGATCTCCAACCATCTGGGCTTGATCGTCTTTTACCTCATAGTGGTATTATGCCCAGTTCTCCAGTCCTGCCATTTCACTGTGCTATCGGATCAGCTCGATGTATGGTGTTCCTCGTACCTCCCGTATAGGGTAATGTGGAAAAAAAATAAGGGTCAGTCGTAAATTAAGCTTTACTGACTTTACTGCAGCATTGAAATCTTTCGGACGCTCCTGCTTAGGGTGGGAGATAACGACTTCGGTATGTGTGCTACTAGATCCACCGGCTCGGTATCTCTGATAGACGGACATTTGTAGGAGTCACATGCAAAGTTCACACTCGCGGAAAAAAATGCAAAAAAGAGAAAAAAACTCTTTGAGGACAACTCCAGCATGTCGCCAAATGCAGATAGTACATTGCCAGTGGTCAGTTTTGTTGGACCTGCGTGGGGACGATAAGAAATCTCTTCAGGTTTCTTAAAAAACAAATTGGAATTCTTTAATATTAGAGAATAGTTAACGTCACATGATGTCAATATAGTCTGTCAATAGGATGGCAAACTCTTGATTAATACTCGAACTTTATCCTGTGCGTTGACATTCTGATTTCGAGTCAGCATTCTCTCCTACTATGATTCCCTGTCAGATGGTTTGCCTTCCAAGCTACGGGGACTGTATCTATGTTATGCATAATGTAGGTATGAGTTATTCATTCTTTTTATTTCGCAGTCTTATTGATGACCTTCTAGGTATAGTGATACCGGTAGCTGCTAAGTAATGAAGTATGTTACTATGGACGCTTTATGTTACTCTGCCTTCATAGGGATTGCCTACGAACTTATTCTTCATCCACAAGAATGCTTGTCGTCGATGCTGTCTTTCTTTCTGTCTATTATTGTGCTTATTTAACAGAATGGGTGAGAGACAGGTGTAGAATAATGGTGAATGTCTCCATAGCAATCATGAACCAATACGCCTTGAATTATTCCTGAAAAAGACGGTTGTTGATAGTTTACTCGGTTGATTAGTGTATGACCAGTGCTGAAAATGTGCATAAGCTGTTTGGTGAAAGTAAAGCACAAACCTTTTGTTTTAAGAAAGACAGGATCCAGTAACCGTGGAAGCCCGTTTTGCACTATTTTTTTATATGCGAGTAGTGCAGGTTTCCTGTGTCATTACCTTAATTTTGGTACCCTACGCCTATGAGTGACTCCATGAAATGAAAATTACTTTTTACTGCTTTTGCTTCCATCATGTGGCATCTGCGCCACTGAAAAATATAAATGGCTTTCTGACTCACAAGCACTTTCAGACCTTTGGGGTTTGATATATGTAATAATTATTTACTAGTTTCTGTGGGTTTATACGTTACCCTTTTACGACCAAACCGTAGCACGTAGAGGCCCTAAGATGTGAATGTAGGTACTTCAGAATCTGGGAAAGCAAGGATTTAGGCACTCGCACAAGATTAGGCAACCCAGTTGCCTCATACTATATTGAAGGTAAAAAATAGAAAAAGTATCTTTACGCTTATTGTGTGAAACGATATGACAATACAGACGTAGAATTTTGATAAATGCTCGTTGCTCTGGCCTCGCATTGGTATCCCTGCTTTCATGATATTGTGATACATCGATTAGTAGCGATGTTTCCTGCCATTTGCCTTAATCAATGTTGAATTGATTTCACATTACGATGGCGATAACTATAAAATCGGGCTACCATCATTATCAGGAAGTTCGCTAAGCGTACCAACCCTGCCGAGCCGAGACAACACGATTCGTACTGATCATTTCGAAATTCATCGGATCCATCCGGTAAGATACTTTTTTTTTTTTTTTTTTTACCGTTTGTACCTCAGGATCAAAGACAGGATGCAAGGGTAGCAGAGCTTGGCCTTAAAGACTAACAAAGGCCACCTTTAAGATGAATATAAAACTTTATTTTCAAGAGAGATTCTTGCAACGTCGTAACTCTGTGACCTTAAGGCGTGGTTGCATGACTTCTTGCCTAAAGTGTTAAGATCGCTCTGCATGGCGTCCATGGAGGAAGTCTCGTCCACTGTCTGTCGAGGAAAGAACTGAAACAGGAGAGATATTTAACAGAGATGAAAACCAATCACAACATAAAAATTTCAGTCGAGAAAAGAAATGGTAAAAAAATTATAAAGTCGGACGTTAAGAAAAATAGACAAAAAATATCAGCTGATGTGATGAAGTTAATGGACAAAACAGAAAATCGTTGAAATGAAATAAAAAATAGTTTAGCCAAAGTGAACAACGATAAATCTCTTGACATTATGTTTGGATGACGTAAGTTACAATTAACTAATTAATGGTGAAATGTTTTCGTCCTTACGTTTAGTGACGTATCCCAACCCTTAGAAGTAAAGTCTAGTTCTGATTCTTATTGTTCCATCCGACCATGTATCTCCGTGTATCACTGTATCATCACTCCCAGCTGTAACCAAACATTACAACAACCCTTGGGTATTAATTGAGTTGCATTTGGCTTGACCCTGACCTGACCCGATTTGATCTGACTCGACCTTTCCACCAGCTAATCTATATATAAAAAAATACTTTATCACATTACAAACAGGAAGTTAATGACCTGGTTCAGCAGGTACCGAAAAAAGAAATGACTTTGATCACGATTTCATGAAATCTAGAAATAGAATCTTGGTACCTGACGTATGCTATGAGATGCTCTACATTGCGCGGTGGCTGTTCATGTCCATTCCATCCTCCTACCAGTCTCCCTTTCGTTTCTTCAACTCCTGGAAAGGTTAATGTGGTCAGGGCTGCGTCTGACGACCTTCGTACCCTCACGACCATTCAGGCAGAGTGAGAGGAACATGCGGCCCTCTGGATTGATTACCTGGGCTTGGCCCTCTGCAGCTGAGGGACATAATTGCTTTGAAATTGCACTGCACACACACACACACACACACACACACACACACACACATACACGCGCATACACGCGCTTGCGCATAAGTGCTTTTACAGCATAAGAGTAGTGCATGAATAGAATAAAGTGAATGAGGAAATGTGAAATGCGGACAGCACGAAGAAGTTCAAAAATTTATATTATATGAGAGAGAGTTCAGGAGATGGGGTCCCCACGAATGTAAAGCTGCCTCCCCATGCAGTGCAGATAGCTAATTACGTAGTTAGGATGCTTGGTAAAATCAGTGTCTGACTAATTGGAGAACTGGTTTGAGAAATATGAAAAAAGAAATCTTGGTGTGATGACGCACAGTATATTGCTAGGGGGTAACCGCGCCAGAAACTCATCACGATGAACAGACAGATTGCCTTGGCAGCACCTGAAGCAAAGAGGAGGAAAATAACGCAGTCACAGATAGCAAATAAAAAGCTATACTGAGAAAAGTTATGATTAATATGTCCTCATTCTCGCTGGAGAGTATGAGCTGAAGTGCTGAAGAGCCTAACCAATCTTTGTGGTGTACTTTGAATATTCCCTGCATGAAGAACATCATCACTTGGACGTGAAGACAGCACCGCTTTCATGGAAAGGCAGACAAATAGTCGAAGAATTTTTCTTATTGAGCTAGTCAGAGGAGGGTGATGGGGTGATCTATTAGACAAGCAACGTCCCTCTTTATACTACAGAAGGCGCAAACACTACCCACAGATGTGGGAGAGATAGCCATGGACATCTAAGTTTCAAGGAGAAGCTGATCGAGGGAGGACGTAGAAAGGTTGTATTCAGCATAGTGTAGGTTAGGTTTGAGGACTGTGGGTGTTGCAAAAATGGATAGAGAAACACCCAGGTCAAGTTGCTCTGTTGGTAGAGGTGGGATGGGCCCCTGGGAACCATACAGCCCTCCTCGTCCGGTGGCACAGTTACCACTCGGCACCAGAGGAACAATATTTGCGCATACTTCGAGTTATATGCATAGCTGGAAGTAGGGAAAAATTTAGAATTATGAGAAAAAAAGAAAGTGTGAGTTATGTACTACTGAGTATCATGTAAGACAGTGCGTGTTTTTGGTTTTGATGCCAGCAATGCACCTGCAAGTGAGACGGGATGTAAAGACAGCATCTTGGGATTGGGTCGTGGGGGTTGGGGGGAAGAGACGCGATAGCCATTACTAACCCTTCCATGACCCAGGTGGCATTACCTCTCGGGTCATATAGTGTCTCGTCTCACTTTATTGAGACTGTGAAGAGCAGCAGCCAAAAGATATACTTGTTATTCTTTGGATTGTTTGGGAATCCTTTAAAATCCCTTTAAAAGATCTAACAAAAAAAGAAAAAGGGCGTATTGAATAAGGTACATGCCAGCCAAATTTAAAGTGAGGCAGCCGTAGAATGAAGGATTGGCGCAAAATCTAGAAGGGAGGAAGAAGAAGGAGGAGGAGAAGGAAGAAGAAGAAGAAGCATGGCAAAACCAACGCGTCTCCTTCCATAGAGAGGAAGACATAATGAGGAAGTCTCCGGCCAGCATCGTTAAAAAGGCTTCTCACCTTAACGTCTTATTTTCCATTCTGTATTTATTGTCATGCTCACCCTTTATGTTAGCTCTCAACGAGTATTTTTAACTTCTAAGTTTTCGAATGTTCTAAATGATATGAGAGCAGCTACTCGCCTGGGACGCATCTATTATCTAAATTACCTGTAATTTCATAAAATGGCGAACTGTTCTTTGAGGATTTACTTACCGTTGTGATATTAATTACAGGCTCATACAACTATTACATGAAAGTCTTACGAAAACAATTGTCTGGAGGATGTATGTATATTGACATCTTTTATTGATCTGGTTTGAAGGTTCTTTACTTCTTTCTATTTTCTAAACACTGAAAAGGTTGAAAAAATCAGCTCTTCTTTCTTAAGAAGAAATTCATTTGCTGGAAGTCCATTTTCTTATTTCAAATATATATATATATATATATATATATATATATATATATATATATATATATATATATATATATATATAT
>JAYMFT010138252.1:0-12884 GCA_038088735.1 Panulirus argus
AGTAGTAGTAGTAGTAGTAGTAGTAATAATAATAATAATAATAATAATAATAATAATAATAATAATAATAATAATAAAGCAGAGGGCATGTGGGTTTGGCCGTGCTTCCACCCGCTGTGTACCAACCAGAATTTTTGACTCCAGCCGGATTTACTGCACCAACCCTCAAGGCCGAACCGCTGTAACTGTGCCAATTAAGCCATTATCAAAATGTTAATGAATATTTACCTATTGTCTGGAATGGGCAAGCGGCGCTTGGAGAGCCTATAAGAGGACAAAAAAAATATATATATAAGTATGCGTTTGGTTATATACGAGGCCTGGTAATACCCTACTATAATAGTATAGCACACGTTTGATACCAAAAGGGAACTAACTAACTACTGAGGCACCATGAGAGACATATTACGTATCGATAAGAACTTAAAATACGAAAATTCATTTCCAGCAGAGCCTACGTACGCGACCCGATCAACACGACTGTATCAAACAACACCTGGGGACATGTAACCTACGCCTCCCCTGCCTGGTTCCTCTCCTACCTGTCCACCACACAACAGGGGCTACTGCAGAAGGCGTCGACGAGGGTCATGCAAGGTCATCCCCGGCCCCAGTATTACCACCCCATCCTATTATCAAGAAGTACATCAGCCGTCAGCCTGGACCTCGTTCGACAGCTCAGGATGGCCCTGCCCCACGCCACCGTCGACTCCTGCCAGCAGAGATCCCTCATCCCTTTGGTTGCAGGTCGACACCACAGCCATATCCGGGTCCATCCGACCTCACGAAGACCGGGGTAAGACTACTCACCCCCCCAACCACTGTGAACATCGTCAGTAATCAACAGCCTGTATATCAACCCCTTCCTTTGTATTTGTGTAAAATCTTTTTAAAATTATATTTTTCCATTTCTCTTTTTTTTAACCCCTCCCGCCTCCCGTTTATTTCTCTATGTATTTTTTACTATATATATTCTGACTTTGGCTGCAGTTTATTCTAAAAGCCATTAATAATAATAATGATAATAACAATATCAATAATAATAAAAGTAACCATTGCCATTATCAAAATCATTATTATTACAATTATCATTATCATCATCTTCGTTATACCATGAAACGCTGCTGTACGAGGAAAGAAAGAGCTGACTACGCATAAAACCCGCTGGTAAGACCAGTGTGATAAATCACGGGTCCTCTCTCGCACATCCCCCTCCCCTCGCCCCTCCCCACACACTGTGATGTAAGGGGGCAACCCCACGAGACCAGTTATTCCCCCCGGGGTGAACAGCCTGGAGGAGGGATCGCACAGCAGCCACCACCACTTTGGTCAAATGACAAAGAGTGACGGAGGCTCGCCTTCCGGGACTCCAGCCTGCGCGCGCACACACACACACACACACACACACACACACACACACACACACACACACACACACACAAAGGCCTCCGAGGTGTAGCGGTTAGCGTTACTGACCATGACTCACCATGGACCAGCCCGGGTGGGGGTCGGACCCCGCCGGGGTTTGAATCCAGTGAGTGACAGTCGGCCTACACTCAACCCAGGTGTTCATCCTCCCATCGGGGCTGGTCGACGCAATGGGTACCTGGCGCACGCTGGGTGTGTGTGTGTGTGTGTGTGTGTGTGTGTGTGTGTGTTACAGATAGAAGTAAAGCCATGATATATACACGTATATATATATAAGGCTAAGAGACGGGGGCTACACAAGTATAACCCCCCCCTTCCCCGGACAGTACGAATGGGTAATGACACACACTGGCCTGTTGCCGTGAGACACTTCAGGTGCCACACACCCTCACTAGGGCCATAAACCTTATCTGTCAGGGTGCAGACCCTTTACCAATGTGTCTTACGTCCTCTCTAAGAATCTCGAGGCTTCTCTTTAAGACCTCCTTCCCCGCTCCCGTCTCACTAGCGGTGGGGCCACAAGTGTCTTCCACTTCGAAAAACACTTCTGAATCCGTCATGCGGTTCCTCTCGTATCTTTACAGTCATCATCTTCCACAATCTCTCCCCTCCTAATGCCTTGACACGTGATCACCTGCTCTTCAACTGACAATTCACTCCTGATGAATCTACGTGTGGAAAAGTTCTGGAATATATCCCGCCTCGCCCACAGTATTCCTTCCAAAGCTCCCCTGTCACACCTCGCCCATAGTCGCTTGCTTGCTCTCCTACATCTATCAAATACAAGACGGATCGGAGTGCCGCCTACATCTTCAACATCTTCCCGGGGCCCTTTTCGCTTCCCGAGACCCACATCTCTACGACCTTCCCTCTCCACTGGCACCTGAAGGTGCACCCGCGTAGTCCACGCCTTCGCCGTCAACACCACAAAATCTCTCGTAAGCACAGAACCTCCCATCCTCACTACTGAACTCCACTTCCCAATTCGCCCTCCCTCAGAAGCTCTTCGATTTCCCCCGTTGTTTCCCCGAGTCCTGAGTCTAGTTCCGTCTCGTGTTCCTCGTCAACAACACGGCCAAACCCAGGCATTATACACGATCATTTCTTTTCTTTATTTTCCCCCTGTCGATGCGTCATGTAATGATACCCTCAGCATCGACGCTGTTGTGCGTGAAGATAAAAGATCTATTAATGACGGGCGTGTGTCAGTCCCGCTCACTCCACCGATCTCAAGCGACGAAACTGAAACAGGAATTATTTTCCCTCGTACAGTCTCAAGAACTTGCGTCTCCATGACTGTCTGCCTCTACGAGGGTCTGAAATTCTGCCAGTCGATCTCTTTGATACAGATATTCCCCATTATCATATGTTTACCACAATACCATATGAGCGCGTCTCCTACTGCGACTGTTTCCTCGCCGTTATTTCGTATATCTATTCTGGTACGTCATTACCATTTGCGATTATTATTCATGTATTTCGAGGAGAATTTTACACTCGTGTTGCCCCGTCTCTTAACCTTGCATGTATGTGCCGTGTCTTTACTACTGTGTGTGTGTGTGTGTGTGAGACAGAGCTGTTCTCCCTCCTCCTCCTCCTCCTCCTCCCTCGCCTCTAGCTCCTGCCGACTCACTCCCCCAGGGTCATCAGCCTCTGCACTTAATCTCCCCACATTTCCTCATCGCTCACAGCGTATCACTCCCCACTCTCGCGCGCGCGTGTGTGTGTGTGTGTGCAAGGGACTGTTCCCGTGCACCTGGCCATGTGCGTAACTGCCTGGAGTCATACATATATGGAAACAAAGAGACAATGCTGGGCGTAATTACCCATTTCCAATTAACCTATTTGTACAGTACAGGTGGGGAGTTCTACACTCTTCAGAGAACCCCCATCTCTGCGTATGTGCGTGCGGTTAATGTTAGTGTGTGTGCACACGCGCGTGAGAATCTATGTAAATAACGCGCGTGCTATCTCCGTGATCATAACAATTAGTAATAATTGAGCTGGAACCAGGAGGTATTAGGTAAGTAATTAGCATAAGGAGGGTTGGAGTGGGCCGGGGGTGGGGTGGGGGAGAGGATGGTGTTCACGGCACGTGGCAGTCCCTACCCCCCCTCCCCCAAGGACACCACCACACATCCCTCTCCCCCTCCTCCCCTATGGACCCTCCACAACCACCACCACCCCTTCCCCTCTCCCACACATGGTCTACCGCAGCGGTTCGCCACACAGGTACTGAGCCGCCACACCTCCCGCTGTAGCTGCCTCTCACCTCCCACACGCTCGCTTCTCACCTGTCCCACACTCTCACAGGCTTACCTCTGCCACTCTCCCGATCTCACCCCCTCCTATTCCCCCCCCAACTCTCACCTCTCCCATATCCCACACTCTCACACCTTCCCCCCCCCCCAAACTCCCACTCACTTCTTCCTCTCCCGCTCTCACCATGTCTTCAATTACTTTCTATTGACTCACACGGGGTAAAGTCATGTCCCTATTGTCTGTCTTAAAGCAAAGTAGCGTAAAATCCGTCTACCAACCAAGTACAACCGGTCGACCCGGCACAATCTATCGACCAGAAACTATCTATCAACCAGGTACAAAGCTATCAATCGGTACAATCCGTCACCCTGGTACCGTCTATCAACCCGGTAAAATCTATCGACGTGGTATGATCCATCAACATGGTACAATCTATCCTCCCGGTATGATCCATCAAACCAGTATTATCTATCAACCTGGTACAATCTATCGACCTGGTACCATCTACCAACCTGGCAGAACCTAACAACTCTGGAACACCATCGGAAAATGGAAAACCCCACAAAAGAAAACAGGATGCCTCTATTGACGAATCTATAAGCATTCCTTTAATTCCTTGAGCACGAGAGTACGACCCTTGAGCACGACGGTACGACCCTGGAGCACGAGAGTACGACCCTTGAGCACGACGGTAGGACCCTTGAGCACGAGAGTACGACCCTTGATCACGACGGTACGACCTTTGAGCACGAGAGTACGACCTTTGTGCACGAAAGTACGACCTTGAGCACGAGAATACGACCTTTTGAGCACGACCCTTGATCACGACGGTACGACCCTTGAGCACGAGAGTACGACCCTTAAGCACGAGACTACGACCCTTGAGCACGAGTACGACCCTTGAGCACGAGAGTACGACCCTTGAGCACGATTGTACGACCCTTGATCACGACGGTACGACCCTTGAGCACGAGAGAACGACCCTTGAGCACGACAGTACGACCCTCGATCACGACAGTACGACCCTTCAGCAATACAGTACGACCCTTGATCACGACAGTACGACCCTTGATCACGACTGTACGACCCTTGATCACGACGGTACGACCCTTGATCACGACAGTACGACCCTTGAGCACGACAGTACGACTCTTGAGCACGACCCTTAAGCTCGAGAGTACGACCCTTGAGCACGAGAGTACGATCCTTGAGCACGACAGTACGACCCTTCAGCAATACAGTACGACCCATGTGCACGACAGTACGACCCTTGATCACGACAGTACGACCCTTCGAGCACGACGGTACGGCCCTTCGAGCACGACCCAAGGCATAACGATGCCTTGGGCTTTGAGAGTCAGGTTCAAAGTCCTGGTCGTCAAACCCAAAGATCTTACCGAAATGCACAGGGACTCAACCGTCGTGCTCAAGGGTCGTACCGTGTCGTGCTCAAGGGCCGTACCGTGTCGTGCTCAAGGGCCGTACCGTGTCGCGCTCAAGGGTCGTACCGTGTCGCGCTCGAGGGCCGTACCGTGTCGTGCTCAAGGGCCGTACCGTCTCGTGCTCAAGGACAGTCCCGTGTCGTGCTCACGAGATTTCACAGAAACAAAAAAAAAAAGGTCAACACAAGTAGTTAGTCTGCCGGAACATCATTCTTTCCCGACTGCACAAAAGTACACTGCAATTGCATCAAAATGTTTCATCTAAGTACATTTGCGCTACAAAGATGTATTACATGATTACATTTGTGCTGCAAAGGTATATTACAGAGTGTCATCTTGTGTGTGTTATGCATTACTTAATCACATTCGTGTTGCAACTTTGTATCACATAAATACACGTTTTGTAACTATGTTTTGCATGATTCCCTTTGTGTTGCAGAAATTCATCACATCAATACACGTGTGTGGCAACCGTTTCACATGGCTACCTTTGAGTTGCAGCGATGTATTACATAATTACACGTGTTGCAACTATGTGTTACATAATCACATATGTATATATTGCAACGATGTATCACATAATTACATTTAAGCTGTGAAGGTGCACTACATGATTACATTTCATGTTTCTGGAGAAATCTGTTGAATTACGTGGAAAATAATTCAGATCCACTCGAGGAAATTCTCGTGCCCAGCAATTAACAATATTTACATTCAAAACAGCAGGGGCTACTGAGATGGAAGGGTTGAGCACCACGGTACGCCCCCTGAGCACGACGGTAGGTCCCCTGAGCACGGCGGTACGCCCCCTGAGCACGACGGTACGCCCCCTGAGCACGACGGTAAGACCCCTGAGCATGACGGTACGACCCCTGAGGAGATCTGAACTTTGACCTGACCCTTAAGGGCTGTGAGGCCCGATATCTTCAGTTGTGAGTTGAGGGCTTCAGCCATGCGGGCAGGACACCAGCTTGTGTGTGGGTAGGGCTTCAGTCGTGTGTGGGTAAGGCTTCAGTATTGTGTGTGGGTAGGGCTTCAGTCTTGTGTGTGGGCAGGGCTTCAGTCGTGTGTGGGTAAGGCTTTAGTCCTGTGTGTGGAGAGGGCTTCAATCGTGTGTGGGTAAGGCTTCAGTCGTGTGTGGGCAGGGCTTCAGTCGAGTGTGGGTAAAGCCTCAGTATTGTGTGTGGGTAGGGCTTCAGTATTGTGTGTAGGCTGGGCTTCAGTCGAGTGAGGATAAGGCTTCAGTCGAGTGTTGGCAGAGCTTCAGTCTTGTGTGTGGGCAGGGCTTCAGTCGTGTGTGGGTAAGGCTTCAGTCTTGTTTGTGGGCAGAGCTTCAGTCGAGTCTGGGTAAGGTTTCAGACTTGTGCGTGGGCAGGGCTTCAGTCTTGTGTGTGGGCAGGGATACAAGTATATTAATAATTCATATGACATTTCCCCCTAATGTGGGTATACAGAAGTTTACCTCTACCGGAAACTGTATACCCTCATAATGCACATATGGTAATCAAATACACACACACATTACAGAGAGACAAGTAAGTACATTCATCCATACACACAAACGTACATATACACACACAAGGATACGCGTACATTAGCACAAACAAACATATACACATCTTTATAAAAGATGCCATGATGAACGGCCTGTCTAATGGGGGTTACAATGACGACTCTTCCAATGGAGTCAGCTTTGACCACAGCTCATCTAACTACACAACCCACCAGGACACATTTAACAACCTCCAGGATTGGAAAAACCACCAAACTCGTCACCCTCAACCAAAACAAGACTGTAGTTATGCCTCCAACCGTGTCCCGCACCCCCGACTGTCCCCCTAGGCCCCAGCCTCCTCCAGGCTGTCCAGTCCACCAAGCTTCCAGCCCTGTCCCACACCCCCTACTGTCTCCCTAGGCCCCAGCCTCCTCCAGGCTGTTCAGTCCACCATGCTTCTCGGTGTCACTCTGGACGATAAGCTAAGCTGGAAGGAACGCCATCATCAAAACCTCCAGCTATCATCGTCTCTACATTCTCCGCAGACTCAGGACACTTGGACTCCCTCCGCCTGAACTCAAGAACATCCACACGACTTTCATTCTTCCCGAACTCCCCTATGCCTCCCCTGCCTGGCTTTCCTCCCTATCCACCACACAACAGGAGCTGCTGGAAAAGGTGTGGAGAGGGACATGCAAGATCATACTCGGTCCCTGGTACGTCACCTGTCATAAGGCACACTGATGCTCTCAGCTCTTTCCAGTCATCACTTGGACCTCGACCGATAGTTCGGGGTGAGGTTACTGCACCAACCCCGCCACCGTCACCTCCTGCCACATGAGTTCCCTCCTCCTCGAGTTGCAGTTTGCTACCACAACCGCATCAAGCCCATCTGCTAAAAGAACGCCCTCTTATCTCTTCCATTGTGTGAAGACTTTCTGTCGTAAAACGCTAGTCATTCTGTAATGACTGGTGTAGTGTGTTGTAAAACGCTTGTCATACCTTAATGACAGGTGTGGAGTATAGCAGAGCACTTGTCGTTCCCTAATGATTGGTGTAGTGTGTCGTCGAACATTTGTCTTTCCCGCATGACAGGTGTGGTGTGTGGCTGAAAACTTGTCATTCCCATCACGACAGGTGTGGAGTGGAGCACCTGTCATCCTTTCATGACAGGTTTCATCTTCTACCCTCACTTACTCATGTTCATCAACTGTGCCTCCTGCCCTCATTTCCTCATGCTCCCTACCGGGCCTCCTTTCCCATGCTCCGCGAACCAGTTTCCACACTTCCCCTCAGCACGCCTGATTACTCGACTCCAGTAAACAAATTGTTCTGCTACCAAGGCTCAACAAGCTTGTGTGTGTATGTGTGTGTGTGTGTGTCTGCGTGTATGGGTGTGTGACTGTTATTACATTTCTGTGTTTAGAACATAAGTTTACCTTGAGGCTAAGCCATAACTGAAGTATGGAAAGGGGTCAAAGAGAGTAAGTAAGAAATAAGATGAGATGATCGATTTTTATGAATCTTGATGGACGTGAAGAACATGTCCTTCAAAATGGGCCACATCGTAGTTGTTGGGTAAGACATGACGGGGGTATAAGAGTTCCAAGCTTTAGCGGTGTCGGGAAAGAAACAGACATCACGATGGCCCATCAGCCAAAGATGCCAACGGCCACGCGGTAATCATGTGACGCAGTGGCTCGCCGAGTATTACATGGTCTAGCTAATGGCGGAGGCAAGCAAGCAGCCAATTTTTGGGAGAAAAAACAAATTAATAACCATAAAAGAAGGAAACAGAACCAACACCGCGCCATAGGGCGAGCGGGTCAAGTTGAATGATCAAAGTGGAAAAGTTGGGGAGCCATAATTCTTTGGACTCGACTCCATCTAAGAAATATGTTGAGCTAAGACCTACCCCGATGTGAGGGCAGCACTCCATACAGGGACGGATCAATCCTTTACATAAACAGAACAATCGTTTGAAATGAAAGAATTAATGGCATCTAAACGAGACTTATCTGTTTAATGTAAAGTTTGTACGATCGGTTAGATGTTACAGTAATACCAAAAATATTAATTGTGGTAAGTGGTGGAAATACAAATCCAGGAAAAAGAGACGGACATTAAACATAACCGGGTTGCGCCTGTCCACTGAGATGTCCCGTCCGAATTTATAAATGAAGCGGTAGCAAGACGAAATACAGGTCAAGCGAGGGAGGATGGAATGGATTTGAAGGACGTGGAGGAATGCACTGTTGAGCCGTTGGCGTATGAGTGCATCTGGTTATTGAAATCGTTAATGAAAAAGATACAGAGCGTAGGAGACAGAACAGATCCCGAGAGAAACTGCTATTGGTAGGGGAAGAGAGAGTGGTTGATCCATCGTCAATTACCGAGACAAATCGGCCAGAGAGGAAACTAGATCTGAGGCAATGCATTGAGGGAGGAAAGCCAAAAAAGAGGGGATCATGTAGATTATACTTCGACGACATATCATGTAAAACGCTTTAGATATACCAAGATTTAAAGCATAATATTCTGCAAAGTTACTCCCTCTCATTGGCAGCAGAGACAGGCGAGAAACCAAGAAGAAGATCCTTTGCACCCCATGATGCCGAGGATAAAGAGCCGTAAGTATGTTGGATTCTACCATGTTTGTATCTGAAGGTTTAGTGTGAGAAAAAAAAAAAGAGAGGGAAGAGAATAACTGCGAAGAAAAGAAGTAAAAAATGTGTAGGATAGAGGTATGGTGCATCAAGAGAGGAAGATGGTAAGACTAGCCCGGTAGCTTAGTTTTGATGAGACAGAAAGCAAGACCAGCCAGCTTAACATGGAGGTTATAAGGTGGTTCGGGCAGCAATTTAACATTCATAAGTCAGGACGGCAATATTACCCTCGAAAGGCTGCTATGGTGAGAGAGTTTTTGCACTTGTGTTGTCCCGGCTCTTAATTAACCCTCTCTGTACATCATGCCTTATGTGTACACGCATGTAGCAACCACGACTTATGCCAGGTGTGGGTGTGTGTGTGTGTGTGCGTGTGCGTGCGTGCGTGCGTGCGTGCGTGCGTGCGTATTACCCCTTCTGCCAGCAGTCGCCGCCTCACCACCTTAACCACGCTTTCCAATACTATAGAGCAGCAGAGTAAGAGCCGCTACGAGATATATAGCTGACCTCCATTAAACCCCGGGCGGGGCCGCTACCGCCCAGTACCCCGGCCAGTCCTCACCGTTGGCCATCCCTCTCGTTAACGACCGCTGGAGTCGGGCCCCCGCCCCCCCGGGAGGGTTGGGTGGTGGGGCACCACCCGGGGCGGGTGGGGAGGGCATCGACGGAGATTTCGGATAATCGGAGGTTGCGGATAAAAGAGTGTAATATTGCTGCCTGGCCTGGTGGGGTTGTCCGGATTACTGGGGCGGGAGTTTCCTTCTGCGGAGAGAGAGAGAGCGAGAGAGAGAGAAAGACGGGGAGGGTAGTCTCCTCCTAGTAGGGGTGGCGTGGCCTCGTATGTCCGGGTGTAGGCTAACGTGGCTAGGCGTGCCCAGGTGTACTACAGCGTGTCCAAGTGTAAGGTAAAGGAGGTTACTCATGTCGAGAGTCCGAGTGTACGTTAGCAAGCGCAGATGTGAGCAAGTGTGTCCAGTTCTACGTTAGTATGCCCGGGTGTATGTTAGTATGTCCAGGTGCAGGAAAGCATGTCCAAGTGTCCCCCAGGTGTAGGAGAGTGTGTCAGTGTATCCAGGCGTATGTCTGTGCGTGGAAGTGAAGGTTTCTTGTGTCCTGGTGAGGGTCAATGGGCGTCGTGCGGCTGTTTATGACTTCCGGGTAAACGTTAGTGTGTATATGCGTAGAACAGTGTATGTAGGTGTAGGTTAGTGGCATAGGTTTGTCTGTAGAGACATAGGTTAGTGTTTTCGGGTGTAGGTTAGTGTCCAGGTGTAGGTAATTGTTGTGCACAGGTGTACGTAAGTGTCCACGTATAGGTTAGTGTACACAGGTGTAGGTAAGTGTCCAGGATTAGGTTAGCGCACGACACAGAGGTACGTTAGTGTGTGCAGGTGTTGGTTCGTGTGGGTGTATGTATATCCCACCACTACCCCCTCTCCGCCAGCAGCTGCCGGGCTGGTCTCATCAATGGTCAAATATTGGAGTTGAAACTTGTCCTAAACGCGAACCAACTCCAATATTTATATTGGAGACTTGTGGTGATGTTGCTTAGTCTCTTGTTTTCCCTTTGTTGGTTGTGAGAGGAGCCTGCCTGAGTGTCTAGCTTGCTTTGCTGATAGTGAGGGACCAGTCTGAACCTTCCTTAGTGTCTTGCTTGCTTTGTTGGTGGTGAGGGACCGTTCTGAACCCCCTCTTGTGTCCGACCTACCCTCGGCTCTCCTTTTCAACTTGCTCTCTGAAGTCACCGAGGACGTTGGAACAGAACGGTCAAAAATTCATGTCGGATATTTAAGTGATCAGTTTATATGTAAGAAATCCTCGACCCCTGACTATTCAGACTCTGTAGCTATTCATATTTCATTAGGTTCTCCTGCGGGTTAGGCGGCAGATCCTCCTTAGGGAGGTTATCCGGTAGATGATTGTGAATCTTGAATCACTGTTCGCATGAATCATCACTGTTCACCATCAGAGGATCACCGTGGAACAAGGCTGGTGCCGAGTGAGTTATCCATTTATCTTCATTAACCTATTACACCTCAGGGGGCGACAAGCTTATCTGCGAGACCATGCAGCTAAATATTAAGCACATGGGAAATCACGTCTCGCAGGACACGCTATGACTCGTGATATGGAGACATTTGAGGTTGGTTCCGGGCAATGGGACTCAAGCACCCACCAGAGGTTGGGGAGCGTACGAGAATTACGTCCAAATTATCATGTAAAGTTGGTGGTGACATATAGTGATTAGTGAATCTCCCTCTAGTAGGAGGTCTCTGCAAGTGGGACAGTCGAGGCAACAGTGTTGAAGGGTCTTAGCGATGGGAATGTGCAGGAAGAGAAGTGGGGGGTCTTCCGTCGCCTCAAGAGACCTGCCACATGGGTCTGTATCCTAACCAAATGCGGGCAGAGACAACATTATGTGTGCCGACCATAAGTCCACGTCGACGGCGCCTGTATGGATGAGGTGGAAAGTGATCATATTGTTGGATGAATATACTCTCGCCCCGTTCATTATCCCTGCGATGGGTTGTAGGGAGAAGAGCGGCTGAACATACCCTCCTTCAGGAGGGCGAAGCCCTAACGTCAGGGAAGGGCCAGTCCGCAGACATTCCTTAGCCAGAAGGTCAACAGTGTCGCTCTCTGTTATGCCGACATGAGATGGAATCCACAAGATATGAATAACGAGAAAATTCATGAGCTAGTTATACGAGGCTTGTTCCTGTCACATCACAACTCCCCTCAGTCCTTCCTTCATCTCCTCAGCAGTACTTTTCCAGCTCAAAGTTTCAGTACCCGATGTCCTGATACATACTGTCTCTCGGTGCAAGTTGTGGCGGGCGTGTCGTGTCCACCTCCCACCGCACATCTCGCACTTCACTGACCTTATTTCTCATGTGATGTTCCTCGTACGGCATATTCTAATGGTATACAATCGACTCTACTTCCCACTCAGTTTCCAGTCCTCCAATCTGTCTACCCCTTGCCATTCCCACCTTTATTTCCCCACCCTCCCCCGCTTTCCTTCCTCACCCCACCCACATGCTCCACAGCCCCCCAACTCTCTCCAGTTCCTCCCCTCGTCTGCGTTTTTAACCTGTTCCCTTCAACAATGACCGTGTCCTCCACCCACCACCTGTTCCCACGTGCCAGCCGAGGTTCCCGTGGCCCGCCAGCAGGAGGATCAGACAGGCTGCAGGTAGGCTAGACAGGCTGTAGGTAGGCTAGACAGGCTGTAGGTGGGCTGGACAGGCTGCAGGTAGGCTAGACAGGCTGTAGGTGGGCTAGACAGGCTGCAGGTAGGTCTACCAGGTTGCTGGTAAGCCACGTAGGCTACAGCAGGGCCAGGCAGGCTGCAGGCAGACGAGACAGGCCACAGGCAGGCCACAGAGGCTGCAGATAAGCTAGAGATGCTGCATGTAGGCCAGACATGCTGCAGATGGCCCACACAGGCTGGGGGTAGGCCATGCAAGTTAGAGGTAGGCCACACAGGTATAACAAGTAGGTCACAGAGACTTACACGTGCCTGCTGTTCCTCCTCCTCCTCCTCCTCCTCCTCCTCCTCCCCCCCCCCCCCCCCCCCCCCCCCCCCCC
>JAYMFT010138263.1:0-26938 GCA_038088735.1 Panulirus argus
TATTATTATTATTATTGTTATTATTATTATTATTATTATTATTATTATTATTATTATTATTATTATTATTATTATTACTACTGCTGCTATTACTATTGTTCTTATTATCATTATCATTTTATTTCCAACAGTTCCTTTTTGCCTGATATATTTTTAGTCAACTTTTTTTTTTTCGTAACATATCCACACAAAGGACATATACATAGTGAGATTTTATTTTTTGATTTTTAAGATATTTATTGGTCAGTTCTGCGTAGTCAAAGCATTTTAGTGATAGTATATGTGGTCTTAAAATCATCTCTAACACCTGAAGAAGGTGTCAAAGATTTTTCGGTTGGTGGTTAATATCTTGAGGGTGACAGCTTTAATGACCTCGTCAGTCGATAAGCCTAAAACCTAACTAACCAGCCAACCACTATTTATTGAGCGCTATCATTTATCGTGTAGTTATTTTTATTCTCGTAACATATATTTTTCTAAGGTTAGGTTTATGAATACCTTACGTTCCTTACACCACACATCCTTTCATTTCGTTATATTTTTTTTATTGTTGTTTTCGTGGTATCCATAGCGAACTGACACCAGTTGTGTCTCGTGTATGACCAACAATGCTCAGCAAATGGGTATATTAAACCAATACGGTTATGCTTACATAGGTTTGTAACAAGCATTAAAGATATAATAATAATAATAATAATAATAATAATAATAATGATGATAATCATTATGATGATAATAGTAATAATAATAATGATAATGATAATGATGTGATAACAATATAATATTAATAATAGTAATAATAATAATAATAATAATAATAATAATAATAATAATAATAATAATGATAATATTCATCTGTTAACCAAAATATCAATCTGTTGTATTAGACCCTAATTGTATTAGAACCTAATTATAATAATAATAATAGTAATAATAGTAATGATAATAATAATAATGATAATGAGATGATGATAATAATAATAATAATAATAATAATAATAATAATAATGATATTGATCTCTTAACCAGAATATGAATCTATTGTATTAGAACCTAGCACCAATTCCATATAGTGGATCAGGTGTCTCAAGTCACTGCTACACCAGCTCAACCTGTACCCAGTGTGTTAAGGTTGAAACATGACGCGTGTTCGTTACGTGAGACAAACGCCTCCATTTACACCATTTACGTTGGCAAAATGCATCCATAGCAATAGAAATGAAATCACTCGTTTTGCACCTTCTTCTGAAGCAATCCTGGCATGTATCGAGTATCCCAAAGAATCTATCCATCTCCGTCGCCGCCTCTCTCTCCTCTCTGTACACATCCAACTGAACTTCTATCTATATCTATTCTCTTGACTACCTCAGCCATCTGCCAAATGTTCTGCATGACCGTACCATCTTAAAAACTATTTTCATTCATGCACCTTTCAATCGCTTTTTTTTTTCTTCTTCTTCTTCCTCCACAACATATCCTTCTCATAATTTGTTATATAATTCAGTCATTTGTGGTCCAGTCTATGAACGACTTGTGCGCTTTGTCTTCTTTCCTGTCACAACCCCACTACAAGTTAAAGCAGAGGTTTTCGCTTTTCAGAAATCAAAATTATCATTGTGTTTTATTTTGTCTTCTTCCTAATTCCCATTGCAGTACGCAATTTATACGTTTTTACTTCCTTCTCGTAAAAATCTCTAATGATAATGATGATAATAATATTGATCATAATAAGATAATAATATTGATCATAATAACGGCTTATTCTATTTTTCTAAGCTTAGGCTAAAAACATACAAAGTAACACGTACAGAAATATACAGGGGATACTGTAAATGGAGGACAGGGGGATTTGTCTATACAAATACAAAGTTGGAGATTATGTAGTTTATAGATCACCACGTTTGTTTAAGTTAGGGTAGATTGGTTTGGGTCAAGTTAGGTTAGGTTAGGCTGTTCTCAAACCTAACTTAGCCTACCCAACCCAACCAAGCCTAGAAAAATATTAGAGGAGGAGGCTAATATTCGGGCAATCTTAGTCTTAACTCCTGCAGGTAGAAGTGCTTGTAACACCACCTTTCCACTGGCTGGGATGAGCTCTCGTGTACCACACAGATTTTGGAAGGCACCAGACGAGGCCGTGAACTAGCCGGGCATGACAGATTTGCATGTGATTATTGTGTGTAGGAGATGCCTGTGCCCAGCACTGCAGATAACGAAGTTTAGAATAAGAGGCCTTAAAATGGCGAGGAACTCGACTGTTGCCCCACACTGACCACTGCAGCGTCAGAACCGACATTACAACCGTAGGATGTACAAGGAAAAATGGTGTTATATTCCGGAATACCTCTTGGGTCATAGTCTCTGTTATGCAGTATGGAAGATCGACTTAAGAAGTAATGGCAGTGAGCGCTGGTTCAACTCTGAACCACTCCGAAAGGCAAGATACTAGTGCTGGCGCATATAACATCGTACTTTAGAATTTTGTACATTCTAATTCTGGTCTGAAGCGGAGAGCCCCTTGCCTCATCCGTGTCCAACTGCCTCGGGAGACACACACGTACCCATAAACATTCATAACAAGACCTATAATTCAGTGGGAAGGAGCGTTGTGGAGGTGTCTGGTTAGAGGTGTTCGCTGCATAACAGACGGCGTAATGCCCACGTTGGTTAGCACCCCCGCCTCCCCCACTACGAAGTAGTCCCTTAATCACCTTCGCTGCCCACCAGGGGACCCGTCCAGCGGTCTCCACCCGCTCTCTTTGATCCCGGAGACCCTTAGCGCTAATGGTCCCGGACATGCATTATTGATGGCTCGAGCCTTCCGTGTTATCCAGATGTTATCTCTGATATCTCAGTTGTCTTTGGCTCTGAACTAGGCAGTTGCCGAGACCCGCATCCCCTGATGCCCGGTGATGGGTGACCTTTGGCTGACTGGTGGTCGAGACCCGTGATTTCAGAGGTCATGCGTATGTGCAGATAGCTCGCTCGCACATATGCATCCCCCACCCTTCCCCCTTCACACACAACCATCAACCTAGAAAAGAGAGGGACTGGTGGGATAGTCTGTGCGTTTTTGTTCCAAGGCATTTGACCGTGTCCCCCATTAGAGACCATAAAAAGAACTATAGCTCCAGACGGACATAAGTTGAAGGTCTCATTGGTGGACAAGAAACAGAACGCACTTCAGAGGTGCCTTGTCAGACTAAGCAGAGGTAATTAGTGGTGTCCTGAGGACGCCGTTGCTTCTGGTCTGTGGTGACCACTTGCCAAAGGGACTGTATTCATACCCGGATATGTTTGCAGATGATGCTAAACATACGAGATAAATAAAGGTGTTTCGTAGATTGCAACATGCTTCCAAAGAGTCCTGGAAAGGTTCCAGCATTGGGCGGATACTTGCCTCATGAAAGTCAAGCAAAGCAGAAATAATGAAGATGGAACACTGTAAGACGAATTCAGACTTTGAATGTGAATCCCTCTAGGAGTGGATGACGGGAATATACCGGTGAGAGGAACTTGGGGATTAACGTAGTGCTCAGTCTGTGACGGGAATACTGGATTAGAAGGATGATAAAGGTGGCAAATCATACATTGGATAGTGCCTAAAGAGCCTTAAAGTACAGAGACAAGGGACAGTTAAGCTGCATTAAAGAGGACAGCGACCCTACACCTAGGAATCTTAAAGACAGAAAAACTTTTGGGAGATGAAGGCAGTTTCTTTAAGCTTCTTAGTGATTGCGATGGTGTGGATATTGAGGAATCCTTCAGAGAAATAGAAAGAACCATTCAGCCAAAGGACACAGCAAGAAAAATAAAAATCGGGAAAGATATTTAGAAACATCTCTGTAGCAATATATTAGGGAAATAGAGCGAGACAAACGATGAAGTGGTGAATGCTACCACTGTGGTGTTGGAGAGGTTAATAGCAGAGGCCCCACGAGTGGGACTCTCTCTTCCTATGTACAAGTCCATGATTATACACACACACACACACACACACACACACACACACACACACATACATGCACACACATTTACTCAGTTTATGTACCTGCGGATTTACTTTGGTACATATAAACTTACGTACAAACATATATATACATGAGCAAATGTAAAAGAGGGAACTTGCATCCCCCTCACTTCCCCCCACCTCCCCTCCACCCCACACACACACCAGCAACCACACACCCCTCACTTGACCTTTACTCCTCACTTGACCTGCGACCACGCGTCTGGTTACCCACCCTGGGCGGGTTAGGTCGCTGTATAAAAACCGACTTAAAAGTAAGCCTGCCAATATATAACGTAGGTAATATGCACGTTGGAGGCTATGTGAAAGCTGGTGACGCGGTATTTTCTAGAGTGGAGGAAGAATAGCTCTATGTTGATCATATATCACACACACACACACACGACTTTATATAGTTTCATATAGTTTTTTGAACAGAGATCTTATCATTACGAACAATTAGGATTTATTACCTAATGCTGTATATTTTTTGCGGTACTAGCTGGTGTGGTTCAAGGGGAACGCTCGTGATGTTGTCAGTAAGACGCGTTATAGATGAAGTCACGTTCGATTCAGTCAGTGTATTAAGTCACCTGACACCTTGAATGTACCTTTACGTGGTATGTTGTTTCTGTTTCTCATCTTCCTCTCTCATTCCCGCAAGCAATCGAGATCTGGCGCTTGACGTTACATAATACAGAGAAGATCGCACGACGCGCTGCCCTGCTCCTTGCCACAGGGCCAGAGCGACTGGGTCCCGTCCAGCCTGTAGACCCCCAGCAAGTCTTTCATCTGGAACATTTCTTTTGATAATTCGGCTGTGGCTCAGCAGCTTTCTAACTGATGCAGCAAGGCCTTTTAATGATGAGTTATTATACCTACTTTCCTACAGGGTTCCAGAATGGTTTGTTAGAAAATGTAATTTTTTTTAAGAGCGAATGCGGCCATTTTTTGTTCCTGGCCCCATCTCGCTAACACGGGAAACGGCGGACAAGTATGGAAAGAAGGTTCTACATTTGTTATTCAGTTACTTCGATTTCCATAGAATCTTATCCTGTTGAATCGTGGCAGCAGGAGTGTGATTTATCTGGAAACGATTCTTATCAGTCAGGTTTTCTCCACAGGTCTTTAAAATTTTGTTTTAGAGTACCATAAAAATGTTTTATGTTTCGTGTTCATATCTTTAGTTTGACCGTCTCTCAAAACCTATTTTTTTAGTTCTTTTTCTGGAACGAGAAAATTGTTGGAGGTGGCATGAACCATGACCCCGGGCGCTAACCCCAAGTGGGTGTAAGCAAGACGAAGAGGACACGCCCAGGTAACGACCTACGATAACAAACAAGTCTGATGATTTGAAGCATCCTTAAAGCTCGTCATCTGGCCTCATTAACCTGCTGTTAATAGCCGGGTGCGTGATGAGACGCACGTATCTTGCTTGCTGTCTGATTTTTTCTTTCTTTCCGATGGCTTGAACTGGCCAGATAAGGAGCAGACAGGAGCTGGTTGGTGGTCCTGCATTTATTAAAGGGCATTTTGGTCTTGAGCCTGGCGGGATGTTACGCTGGGGAAAGGTGCGAGGGAGGGAGTCACCGAGAGAAGCCCTCTCGTAGCCCTTTCTCTGGTTACCATGCCGTTGGTTCTGTTGTTACTACTGATCCCTACGCCTGTTAACGATGGTGTTCCTGTTGCCGATGCCTCTGTTACTGGTGATGCTACTGGAGTTATCTTGTTGCTGCCGCTTCTGTTGTCGCTGCTGTTTCTGCGCCTGTTGATAATAATACTGCAGGGGCTGCTTTGTTTTTACTGTTGGTGATGATCATGTATCAGAACTAAAAGAAAATTATGGGAAGAATAGATAAAAGAACTAAGAGAATTGCACGGATGAAACTCAGAGACCAGAAATAAATCGTAGAGTAAGTTATGTAAATTTGTGTAAAGTATATTTATGCGTCAAAGGATATGTAAATACGAAACGTGTATTGCTGTAAATAGAAGAGACCCTGAAGAATTTTATGGTTAGGGACAAGAGGGTCATTATAGAGTGAATGTATCCATTAGTTACGGAAAACGATGGCTTTGTTCAGGACGCTGATGCTATGGCATAGGTCTTGATTTTTCATTTTCATCTGTATGTACCAATCGAGACAGCTCATGTCCCAGACCCAGTCCTATTGCAAGCAGAGGAGAACAATTTGCTCAGAAAATAGAAGGTTATAAGTTGATTTGATGCGGGTACTCAAAGTTGTCAAAGATTTTGACCATTCCGATCTAGGGAGGTATGATTAAGGCTGGATATTGTAGATATCACTTTAAGGAACGGATACATGCTCGTGGGGAAAGTTTTTCCTCCCAGTAAGGCAGTGTAATTTATCTTCAACAGGAGTGGTAAAATATGGAATGACTCTCCTGTGAGAATTAATAAATTCAATATTTTTAATAAAAACTCTTATTTTTTAAGAGTTGCTGAAAGCATCACTCACGCCCCGCTTCAAGTCCACGACTGGCATTATTTGCGAGCTTACGGGTATTTCTCTTCAAGCTAAATGTTTACTTTGTCTCCCGTTACCTCAGTAATCTCTGTTTCTGATATTTCACAGCATCGTAAACAGCCCTTGTCTGTACTCCTGTGTATTAATGTCGTTCATTTAATTTTTGCTGCTTCTGTCCTTGTTGTCGCTCATGTTTTTGTTATTGCTGTTGTTGTAGTTGCTCCTACAGCTGTTCTGCTGTTACTACTTTGTTGTTGTTTCTCGTATAGCTGTTTATTTTTTGCTGTTGTTGTTTCTGTTGTTGAAGCTGTTTTAAGACTTGTTGTAGCTGTAATTGCATCTACTGTTTTTGTGTTTGCTACCGTTGTCTTTGTTGGTGCTGCAGCTGCTTCTGCTGTTTTTGCTGCTGCAACTGCCTCTTACGTTTTTGTTTTTGCCGCCGTTGTTGTTCTTGGTGCAGCTGCTTCTGCCCTTTTTGTTCTTGCTGCTTTCGTTGTTGCTGCTGCTGTTTTTGTTGAGGTGCTGTTGTGCTTGCTGTTGCTATCGTTGCTGTTGTTTTATTGTTGCCCTTGTTTATGTTGCTGTTGCTGCAGTTGTTCCATCTTGGCATTTCACCCGAAGGTGAAACGGGAGGTGGTCCCGTTTTCTACGATAAAGACTCGATTTTTTTTCACGGTTAAGTTACGTCTGTGGGAGGAGCCGCTTGCCGTCGTTCGGGATGGAATGAGACGTGTGTCGTTGTTGGAGATGGAAAGAGACGTATGTCGTCGATCGAGAGTGGGGAAGGGAGGGGGGGGGGGTTGTCGTCTCTCGCGAGTATCGGCTCTCTTTTTATGCTTTATATATTCAACCGGGATATAATTCCGTAGGGTGAGGTGATTTTATCCACACGTATTCGAAACTTGTCTTTGTAAAGATTTTTTTCTTTTTTTGCATAAATGTAGAAGTAATATATTCATGAAAACGAGTTTTAAGATTTACATATTTTCTCGGAATTTGAGTTTAAGGTTGCCTTGAGTTTACAGAATTTTAGTAAATGCCGAGAAGAGAAAGAAAATGGGAAATCATGTCGCTTGCAGTAAAGACTGCGTGTGTAGCCAGTAGTGAGGGAGGGTCACGCTGCGGGTTGGAGGCTGGCTGACATGAGGCCTGGGTCAGGGTGAATTGGCTCTTTCAGTTCGTCGTCTGAAGGGCAAGAACTTACTGGAAAGGAATGACCAGACGTGTGGTAGAGGAGGATGGATGAGGTGCGAGGGCTGCATACTGGCCGTGAGAGATGGCAGCACTTTGTCCCGGGACGCTCGGCAGACTGACCTCGGGTCCAGCTGGCGTAGGTGGGAGAGAGATGAGAAAGAAAGTCGCCTTTGACGGAGTTAGTGAGATAAGGGATGTAATGAGGCGCTGCCGCCCAGGCTGAGGTGCGGGTCGTCGTGGGCGGGGCTGCGGCTGTCGTGGCCACCACCTGGTAATGAATACCCTTGTGCTGTTGTGGGGCCGGCCGCCCGACTGCGTGGGAACGGGGGAAAGGGGAGGACTGGAATACTGGCGAGGGAAGGTAGGGCGGGGGCGTAAGAGATGGCACGAAAGGTGTCACAGTGCCATGAGGTGGCGAGGGCCGCTACAGGCGACCTAGCGTAGCATGTCCAGTGAGTTACCTCGATTTAGTACGGGTTAGTTGAGGCGTTACAGATGATCAGGTGTGGAGGAGCACAAGAGATGCCTGGGTGTACTAGGCAGCGGTTGCAGTAAGTGACCTAGTGTAGCGGGATACGGGAAATGCCCTGGTGGACCGTAGGGCTGCAGGTTGAGGTTGGGCGTTACAGGCGACCTAGTTTAGCGAGGCGCGTGAAAAGGGGAAGGGTGGGAGAGACATACATAGTGGTGCTCTTTATCGTGGTTGCTCACCTCTCATCACTGACCCTTGAGCCTTCAGTGGATAGATCCACTCACGCTACCCTCGGGGCCTTTGCGACTAGGTTCAGCAGTTCACCTTTCCCTAAGTGTGTCAAGTACCCTGTATCGACAAACCCCCAAAGGAAGGTAGATTTGCTGTGAGCGGGCTACCGGAACCGTGAGTGGAAAACGGGCCTGCAGGATTCGTCGCTAGTGACGCTAACACTGCACCACGGAGGCATGCGTGATATAGAAGGACTGACTCTTAGTCTAGTGGGACAGTAAATATCTTTCGTTGTACAAAGTTTATTCAGGCATTAGAGGGAACTTCCTGTAAATTAATTGTGATGTGGGCAGCAATGGTAACCCTTGTTGGTTGGGAGGCAAGGAAGATTTCCTCCTGTGGGGAAGCGAAGCAGAGCAACAGGAATGACCTTGGCGAGTAGGGTCAGCGGTTTGGGGAAGTGTAAGTGACCTTGTGCCGTGTGGCAGCGGAGTAGGACAGCGGAGATAAGCTTGTGTTACGGGGCAACACGGAAGGCACCACAGGTGACCTTTAGCACGGCAGCGAAGCGAGGCAGCACAGGTTACCCATTGAAGGTGCTCTGGGGCTTTTATTAAGTAGGACAGCGGAGCAGGGACTCACTGATAACTTTGTGTGATGCTATAATGGAGCGGAACTACTCGAGTGGCTGTGTGTTGTGGGGCAGCGGAGCAAGGCGGCATAGGCGATCCCGTGTAGTGAGGGAGTGGCGCGAGGAACACAAGTTACCTATTGCAGTTGGGCTGAATGGCGTAACCATCTAGTGCAGTGGGATACTGAATCAGAACATCAGGTTGAGACTTTGTGTAGCGGCACATTCGAGTGGTGCAACGCAGGTGATCCTTTACAGTGGTGCAACGAACGAGACAGCACGGGTAGCCCTGTATGGTGGGGTGGCAAGGCGGGGCTGGCGTAGCAGGGCTCCACAAAGCCCCTAGTGCCCCAACTGCCTCAGGATCTTGTAATGGCAACTCCCATCGGGTCTGCTGTTCGATATTTATGACCAGGGCAGCGGCCAGACCTGCCGCTCCTCTTGAATGTATAAAGATGTTTGCTGTAGAGCAGCCCGGCAGGGGTCGGGGTGGGGCGGGACCGAGCTGCTAGGCTTCTTTCATCACAAGAAAAAATTGCCTCACCTCCACATTGACCAAAAGAAGTTGTTTTTTTAGGTTGTGCTGTTGCAGCACGATCCTACCCTCACCTGGGATAGTAGATCCCTAGATCACCACACCCACACTGGGACAGCCTGACCCATCACCACTCCTTCCACACTAGGTGTGTCAGGATGCAGTTAGTTAGGCAAACACTGACCCAATGCTGAAGGCAAAGAACTTTTTCAGGGCAACCGCCCGCTGGGAGTTGCATAGAGACTCCAGCTGTGTTCGACCGCTCTCTGGTACCAGACACAAGTAAATTATTATCTAACCCTCACAGTTCAGCTTGATAATATAACCCGCTAAACTCTACCGTTGTTTTCTGTTTACCCAACTGCCCGCGGGTTTTTCTTATGTTAGCATATTCAATTTGCTGAGCAAGGTCTGTTGACGCAGGCGGCCTACACAGCAACAGCCTGCCAACGCAGCCCGCACCAGGGGCAGATTGTCCGCCTTACTGATTCACTTGAGTAGATAGTTTGTCTCTTGCTCACGTGATGAAATTACCCCTCCTCTCTCTCACCTCCTGTATTGCAAAAGTGCCGTCCCTCTACCTGAATGCTGCCTCTCTCGCATCACTCTGAGAAGAGGAAGCTTTTTTTTTTTATATACACCATTTGAGTCTATTGTCTCTGGGGTAGGTTACAGGGGAATGCCTGTAACCTCTTCGTGTTTTACTGATTTCTTTTTATCAACGAATTTCTCGTTAAACGGTGGTATTCGAACCCCACCTTACTTAATGTCCGTATTAATGTCCTGCTTCAGTCCATGCCCAAGGACACCGAGCACCGTACACGTATGCTGATAAAGTCATAACTAACACAGGTATAACATCACACTGTCTATACTCATCCCTGTATCAGATACACGTGGGAGGCCAGATGTTGTCATTTCTTCTAAGAAAACCAGAATCCTCAGCAGACCTACTGATAGAGGAGGCCACCAGAAAAATTCGGTTGAATAATTGATGGGTTACACTTGATTATGGAAAAAGGTATCGGAACCTTTGATTAGCAATACCAACATATATAGAGCTGATGTAACTAGACTTAACCATCAATGTAGAGAAAAACTTGGAGCACTCAGAGCTGTAGCTGGCCTAAGTCCATGATTTGAGCCATATGTCAAAATAGTTAAGATGATGAAAATTGCTTACATCCGTTTGCTTATGCGCAGTCTTTTGTTGATCTAGCACCTTACTGATGGCTTGGAAGGCTTAAGGAAATACATAATGAAGCTATGAGAATTATCCCTGGCAGGCCCAGAACAACAGTGATTCTGAATATGAGGTAAGAACTTAGTCGTCCTAGTACCAGAAACAGCTCGACTGCAATCTATTTTCTTACTGGGATCCCGATGCCTAGGCAAACGCATCCCTGTCTCAGATGGGAGACATCCGTCTGGGTGGGTTACTACAAGTGCTATTGGGCACAGAATTTATGGTAACCATAAACTCATGTGAGACAGCATGGAAAATTAACCTCCGTGACATCATTGTTCCCCCCTCTCCCCAAACGCGTCTGGCCAGATTACAGCCCAAGCCGACGGTGAGTCAGTAATGACACCCGGTATAACACTGACGCCATCAACACTGAACATAATCTCCCAGTGTTGTTCTTGTAACACATGCTGATGGCTGCTTCCAAGAAGAGGGGGTCATTATCGGTAAGTGGGCATTCGCAATCCAGACTGACGCGTTTGTTGATCTTGTAACCCATAAAACCTGTTAATGATCCAAGGCTAGATAGTCATATTGTAAGGGATTTTCTCTCCTCACTAACTACACTAAATTTCCTTCAGCACGATTGCAAATATGTCTGAAGCACAACACACATGTAACCAAATTACTCATGGTGGAGTTAGTTAGAATCCATTTTCTTTGAATTCCTTCTGATATTGGGCTCAGAATGCATTAGACTGATGAATCAGCAAAAACGTACACATCAGGATGATACTGATTATCACCTGGCCTTCCTGCGAATAGTCTTCGAACAGTCATACGGAAAGAGCATGAACGAAATCTTTGGGACTCAGGGCGAATTACTCACTTGATTCAAAGTTGGGCACCATCCCCTTCAGATTGGTCCCCTTTGGCAGCCATACAGCGCTCCCAGCGCCGTTGCTACTTCTGGAAGGCTTTCTGGAAGTCTTGTTTTCGAAGTGTCTGCGATTCGTACCGGATCTCCTCCACGGTGTCAAAACGGCGACCCTTCAACTAAAACTTCATCTTCGGGAAGAGGAAGAAGTCTCAAGGTGCCAAATCTGGCGAGTAGGGCGGTTGCCGTAGGGTCACTGTGCTGTTGCGGCCGAGAAATTCACGAGTTACGAGGGCTCGATGAGAGGGTGCATTGTCGTCATGAAGCATCCAATTGCTCTCGCGCCACATTTCAGGCCGTTTCCGCCGAATCTCCTCCCTCAGGCGCCTCAGAACATTGCAGTAGAACTGTCCATTCACAGTCTGGCCATTAGGGACGAATTCACGGTGAAGAACCCCACGAATGTCGAAGAAAACGACGAGCAAGCTCTTGGTCGCACTGCGGACCTGCCTGGCCTTCGGTCGTGGAGATTTTGGGCTCTTCCACTGCGAAGACTGTTGTTTGGTCTCTGGGTCGTACACGTAGACCCAAGTCTCGTCTCCGGTGATGATCTTCGACTTGAAGATTGGGTCATCCATGGCACGCTGATGGAGATCTTGACAGACCTTGGCACGGTGCTCCTTCTGATCGGAGGTCAGAAGCCTGGACACTAACTTTGTAACAATGCATGTTCAAATCAGACGTTAGGATTGCCTGCACTGTTCCGTATGACACATTGATGATGGCAGCAATGTGCTTAATGAATCTCCGACGATCCTCATGCACAAGTCGCCGAATTAATTCCACACTTTCGGGGATGGAGCTCGTGGAAGGTCTCCCAGACCTCTTGTCGTCATCCAGTGAGGTTCTGCTGCTTTTGAATCGTGCGCACCACTCAAGACACCTCGTACTGCTCATTCTTTTATTGCCATATACATGACGAATCAAGTCAAAGGTCTCGGTTGCAGATTTTCTGAGTTTGACGCAGAATTTGATGTTTACTCTCTTCTCTAATTTGTTGTCCATGATGAAATCGCAAATGTGCATGTGCATGTGGTCAAAAAAAAAAAAAAATCCCATATAACACATGATATTCACAGAATGACTCCACTCGACAGACTGATTGATGACGGTTACGCCTAACCGTCACAGCATGCATATCGCCGTACTGCCATCTGTTGGCATGCTATGGAACTAGTGAGGTAGCGCAAGGTACAGACGAAGAAAGGCCGCATTCTCTCAATTCCATTCTCTAGTTGTCATGTATAATGCACCAAAACCACAGCTCCCTATCCACAATCAGGCCCCACAGACCTTTCATGGTTCACCACGGCCGCCTCACATGACCAGGTTCAGTCCATATACAGCGCGTCGACCCCTGTATAACAGTTCCTTACAGTTCACTCTATCCCGTGCACGCCTTTCACCCTCCTGTATGTTCAAGCCCCGATCACTCTAAAACTTTTTCGCTCCATCCTTCCATCTTCAGTTAGGCTTCCCCGTTCCCCTTGTTCCCTCCACTTCTGACACAAACATCCCCTTTGTCAACCTCTCCTCACTCATTCCAGTCATATGTCCCAACCATTTCAGTACACTTTTGTCAGCTCTCTCAACCACACTTTTTATTATCCCACCGCTCACTTACCCTTTTATTCCTTTCTCTATTAAACTACCTCACACCACATATTGTCTTCAAACATTTCTTTTTCAACACTTCCTACGCACATCCTTATCTGTAGCCCATGCCTCTTATCCATATAACATTGTTGGAAGTAGTACACCTTCAAATATACCCATTTTCGTCCTCCCAGATAGCGGCCTCTCATTTCACACTTTCTTCAATGTTCCCAGAACCTACATCACCTCAACCACCCTATGACTCACTTCCGCTTCCATCGTTCCATTTGCCGCCATGTTCACTTGCAGATATCAAAAACGCTTCGCATCATCCAATTTCTCTCCATTCAAACTCACACCCTATCTAACCTGTCCGTCTACCTTGCTAAACGTAATAGCCTTGGTTTTATTCACATTTACTCTCAACATCCTTTCACACTCTCATCTATACTCAGTTACTAACTCTTTAATTTCTCAGTCGAGTCTGCCACCAGTGCCGCGTCATCCGCAAACAACAACTGACTTACTTTTTCTAGATCCCCTTTCATCCCATACAAACCGCGTACTCACCCTTATGTCCAAGACTCTTGCATTTACCTTCCTCACCACCCTATCCATAAGGAAATTTAACAGCTATGGTGACATCATACGCCCCTTTCGCATACGAACCTGAAACCTGAAACCATGCATTCCCTTCTCTTCCTACTCGTACACACGCCGTACATCCTTGATAAAAACTTCTCACTGCTGCAAGCAGCATTTCTTCTACATCATATATTCCTAAAACTTTCCACCAGACATTTCCATCAACTCTGTCATATGCTTTCTTCAGATACACAAAAGCCACATAGAAATCCTTCTGTTTCTCTGAGTATTCTCACATTCTTTAAAGCAAACCTGATCCACACATCCTCTCCCACTTCTGAAACCAGACTCTTCCTCCCTAGTCTGATGATCTGTACATGCCTTCACCTTCTCGATCACTAATCTTCCATAAAGCTTCTGTAGTTTGAATACTCACCTTATCTCACATGCCTTTATACAGTGGCACTATAGATGCATTCCACAAATCCTCAGGCACCTCACCATGATCCAAACATGCATTGAAAACCTAACTAAACAGTAAACAACACAGTCACCCCCTTTCTTAAGAAATTCATCAGCCACTCCATCCACTCCAGCCACATTTCATCTTACGTAAAGCTTTCACCACCTCTTCTTTCCTAACCAAACCACTCTCCATGACTCAGTTCGCATGTGACCCCGACCCAAACACCCTACATCTGCTACCCTATCATCAAACACATTCAGTAATCTTTCAAAATACTCACTCCATCTCATCCTCACTTCATCATATATATATATATATATATATATATATATATATATATATATATATATATATATATATATATATATCGACTAACAGGATCAGTAGACACCTTGATGTCGCAGTCCCCTGGGTCAGGCTGTGCTATAAATACTCAAGTAAGTGTGCCCCTTGTGTTATTGTTGAACAGACTAAATGTAAACTTTGCCTGCAAAGCTGCTCTCACAACCAACAATATTATGTATTAAATTGTTTGTAAGATCAGTGAGTTCAGAGATAACTTCTGCTCAACATTACGTTTAAGCATTTCATCCATAACAATGTTCTACCGCGGGTACTTGAAAAGTATCGTAACTTTGCCTATTGCAAGTAGTTCACTTTTGTGTACCTTGTTCCATTATTCAGTCAGTGTTTTTCAGTGTTTGTAAACAATTTACATGTTATTTGAATTGCAAAATTATTCATTCAGTGCTGCCCAGTCCTTGTTAACATTGTTCCCAGTATGTACTGCAACGTGTAATGTAACTCTGTCACTGAGGTTCAGTCTTTTGACCTTCTTTAACCCTGTGTCCTCTTTTGCGCCATCGCTCACAGGATGGACAAACCTGCACAATAAATTCGCCTCTCTAGCGGCCAAAGTAAGAAATGCAGAGACATAATGGCTTGCATCTTGTCCATACCCTCAGAGACTCGTGTTTCTCCCAGCGTGTAACCTCACGAGGGCGTCCGGGCTCGTGGGTCATAGCGAGGGCGCCGAGTGATGGTTTTACGTGCAGCTTAAGAACGTCCGCTTGGCCGGCCTCACTGATGGTCTTTCGTGCAGCTTTTAGACGCCTGCTTGGCCGGACCTCACGGCTTACCTTCCTAGTCATGGCGCGGAGTGATGGTCTTACGTGTAGCCTAAGGACCTCTGCCAGGCTGGGCCCCTCGGTTTATTCAGTCTTTTCACATGGCATTGTAAGATTTCACAAATATTGATATCCGCTTTCTGGATATTGATATTTGTCAAGCAACTTACCGACTGAGTTCCTCGAACCAATGTAACTGCGATAAGTGTGTGTGTGCATGTGTGTATGCTGGTAGCGCCATCAACGCATCCTGTACGGTATGTTTCATGACTGATCACAGGGAATGTATGGTTGGTACAGCTAGCTGCCTCTCACGGAACACAGACAGTGTCTGCCTCCATAACAGTGACATCTACGCTAAGAAAGCGCATGTAACTTGTCGTGCTGGGTGTGTCCGTAGCGGACTCGGGACGCGCACCACCTCGAGTCACTGGCCTGTGGTTGGAGGCGGTCACAGGAGTGTTTACCTTGTAACGATGTTAGTCCTCAGCTAACGATAATAGTTTCCTGCTAGTCTCTCTCCCAGCAGCTATTGGGCAGGTTATGGAGGTCGTCGTTTTTTCTCATCTCTTGAATTGTGACATTTTTGGGATAATTAGCTATATGTTGGCCCGGTCACTATGCGTGCTCAGAATGACCAGCCGTCGACCAGGGCGTAAACATAGTACCTCGATGATCCCAGATTGCGTGTAGACCCGTGTGGTACTGGTCCTTGACCGTGTGGCATGACCACGGAGATGGATGCTGTTTTCATTGAAACCACCATGACTGCCCGTGGCTGAGGTCAAGGGTTCCGTGCGACGAATGGTCGGTGATACGAATCGGAATTTACATTACACGTCGTCGCTGCGACAGTGACCAAAGGTACCAACTGACCGGCGCGCCGTCAGGAGGGAGGATTTCTAATCGTGACTGGGAGCGGAGGAGGGGAAATGTTCGGGGCTGTGTGCACATTCCCCAGCTCTGCCCAACCTATAGAAGGAAAACGTTATGTTGCTAACTCATGGTTTGCCATGTTCTTGTAATTTCCGTTTAGAACGATATTCTGATTTTCATCGCTGGGTTTCCTCGAAGTTTTCAAGAAAGTGTATGGCGATATTATATTTCAGTTCCTGTGTGGTAGATGTATTTAGTGAAAAGTATTTTCACGTTATTTCCGTGTTTGTGTGTTCTCGACCCACCCTATAATAGTAAGGGAGCGCAGGTAACATATAACTTAAATATGTAAGATTGTTCACATTTACTTTCCCCCTGGACATCCATTAAGGGGATGGCTATACTGGGTGTAAGGATATCTTCAGAATTTACTCGTAGTGCTGTGGTAACATCTTAAGAGACGGACGAAGTCCGCGCCTCCTGTACCAGCTCACACCCGACGATTTATCCCACTCTTTCCATCACGTAAGTTTGGGAAACCAACGGCCTAGTCCCCAGCAGAAGTGGCTCTGTGCCTCAGAGTTGGCCTGGAGCCGGGATGGGTGTGGTGGTGGTGGTGGTGGGGGCTGAGGCGCGGCAGTGTGTGTGTGCTGCAGGGAGAGTTGGTCACCGCCCTGTTACTGTCAACACACGCAAGAGGTGTCAGGGGCGGGGTGCTCCACTCCAGTCTTCTTGCGACGTGAGTTACGCCGAGTACGCAGGTCTTATCAACACTTTTATTATTGGTGTCCCGGGGGCATGACACGCCAGCCTTTGTGCTCGGTAACATGTATGGGTTGGTGAGAGAAACCAGACGACTGCAGCCTCGACTGTTGCTGTGGAAAGGTGTTGAGCAGAGTGATAGGATTATACGTGTATGTTGGTTATTGAACCTAGCATTTTATCGTGTTCAAACTGAAGTTAGAGTTGTTCAGATATACTTAGTAATTACCTGTATAATGGGAAAGACAGTTATTGAACCCAGCTTTTTACTCTACTGAAAATAGAGAAGTTTTCAGAAATTACCCATATATTGGTACACACGTTTTCCCTTACTTTATTAATACATTTATACGTTATAAATACATGAATACTGTAAACTATTAAAGACAGTGATGCTGATCTGCCTCTGCATCATCATGAACGTAACTTTTAAACAGAACCAATAATATTTTCACAGTAGTAAGTAACTTTACACAGTAGATCACCACAGAATGGCATAGAAAGAGGAATACATGTGACTAGTTAACGGAAAAGTTGATTAATGTTGGTGCCATACAGCAAGTACATCGTGGATTGATATCATACACAGTTACCTGAACTATAAGGCTACATTGTTAAGTTCATAGGGAATGAATATAAACAGATTAAGGTCATTGCACTTAGGCTGGACACCAGGAGGTGGTTGGAGTAACCACATCTCTTGTCTTGTTGGGCTCTTCAAGCTGCACCTACCTCATGTGGCGGAGCTGCACCTACCTCATCTGGTGGAGTTATAAAACAGTTGGTTAAGAAATATCGTCAGTTTGTGAAGTATGATGATGAGATTTCCGGAAATTTTCTGAAGAGTTTCTCTGAAGCACATACCTGAGAAGAGACCTTATGTTATTTACCAGATGGGTAGCACCACAGGGAGGCAGCTTACGGTACTGAGCTGTGGTTCCAAGTGTTGGCGTGGACGGTAAACAGCTGGAAAATCTTCAGTAATATATGTCTAGCGTAATACTACTTTGCTTGTGGGTAATTTGGCAGATTCTTATTACGTAGGTCCCATAAATCATACCTGTAAAGTCAAGGCATTGACTGTTGAACAGTTGCAATCTCAACTGTGTATGCAGATGATACAAATCTCTCAGGGTCTCGTTAGTTTAAGCTCTTTTGTCTCTAATGGTATCTGTAACGTCATCAGTAGGGAGTACATGACTCAGGTGCTTCTCAGTTTATGATTAGGGTTGGGTTTGCCTAATGATTCCACGCCATCATTGTTACAGTGGCTGCCAAATGGGGAGGAGGCAATCAGAGCACCCGCAATCTTCGCATATATCGAAGATACGCACTGTAAAAGAAAACAGTAATTGGTCAGTTGTTTTCATCCCTAATGAAGCGGGTTTAATCGCCGTGAAAGAAAGATAAGCTAACAGTACACTGATAACAAGGTATTAGATATTGGTGAAATGCTTCGAGTTGCATAGGTAATCCCACTGGATGCAAACAGTTAACTCCAGACGCTTGTCTAAGATCCAGATGGAAGTGAGAACAGTAGTTATACGTATGATCTTTAAGAATTTTTGAGACTGTAGAGCCAGGACAGCTGAAGGTTTGTCTCATCTGGGAGTAAATACTATACTCTTGTGGTAAATACTGGATAAATTCAGTTCTTTTTAGTTGATAGCTCGGTTATATGTGTGTGAGGAATTATAACCAATACAGGCTTTTGTTTGCCATTACTCTCAGTGCTTTGCAATTCTTGTTAAGATATCATTCTAGAAGGTACCATTCCCACCAACAGAACACTAGTGCTGAGCAACTCGTACCTGAACATTTTGTTCTGTCAGCACGGTGGCTCATGACTCATTTCCCTGCAGACGGTAGGATCTATGAGCTTCATCGTTGAGTCACTAGCTCTGGTTTTCGGACGAGGCGCGGATAGAAGGCAAATACTGTCGGGTTGCTAGATTCTTCTCCCAGGTGGGCCTCCGCTATATGCTTGTAATTTGGAGGAATGAGGTAGGTGTTCACCTTTGTGTAGAAAAATGTGTTGTTAGATTTTACATGCTGACTGACATTTAGGAGTCGTACTGATTATGAATTTACATAACTGCGTATGAATCAAAATTAGATGTGGAAAAAAAAATAAGAAGAATTATGTACAAATGTTCTCCAGAATCATTTACAAAACTTTCAAGTCTGCCGGAGACAAAACATTGATGTGATTAATTCTTTCATAAGTCTTTTGTGGACAGAAATATATATATATATATATATATATATATATATATATATATATATATATATATATATATATAGAGAGAGAGAGAGAGAGAGAGAGAGAGAGAGAGGAGAAATATTCCTTTCTTTAAGTATCTAAACATGAATACCGCTAAGGCCCCTTCCCGGACCTGGAGGGTTCATTGCTGCTGCGGAACCGGTTCATTATGATGCTTGCTCACTAATAGTAATGATCATAAAGAAGCACAGAGCCTTCATTTGCGATGCCGCACACGTATCATCACGTACAATTCGATATTGTATTCAATCCCAACAGTCGTACCAGATTGATCCAATCACGCTGGGTTGACTGGTTCCCGAAGCTTCGAACTTGCTGTTATCTAAATCCGCTGGTTTGTTTACTACACGTGACTCTCAGAACTCTTCGCTTTCATTTTGTGGCTTATGAATAAAACAAAAACATGAATTGCTCACCACAGTAAGAAATGAATTGCGATGTCCACATCGAATACTGCTTCCAAAGATTAGTATTGCAAATGTTTTTTGTTCTTTTCCACCTTCCATTTGAAGGCTAGTGTTATGAGAACCCTGTCTTTGAATTAAGTATTGTGATATTCGACATATTACAGAGTTTTTATCGGTAACTAGCAAGTGAGAGGGAAGCGAGGCTTGTGATTACGGCGGCCTCCTGCTGGATGTGATGTACGTGACCCACCCTCAGTAACCTGCGGCGGGTAAGCCTCCATCTGTTAAGTCTGCAACCCCAGCCTAGTCGCCACGGACAGACCAGAAGACCCGATGGTACGTGGGTGTGTACGACCAGTCTGTTGCCCTGCTGGCGGGGGAGCAGCCGGAGGCCAGTGTCTGCTGCTTGTGATGCCTTCTAACCTTCCACCGTCGGAGGGAGAGTAAGCGAGGGAGAAAAGGCGAGATGCTTGCCCAGCTGCGTATGGGACGTGTTGCGCCGTCCATAAGTCTCAACTACTTCGTAAATCCTGTGTTTGAATCCCGCTATGGCAAGGAGAGTGATTTGTGGGGATGTTATTATTTTAAGCCTGGCGTGGAAGAAGTGGTAGTGTCCGTCTTATTTCATGTACTGGTTTGTATGCTAAGGAGTCCAGGTCGTAAATCAGCTCAGCTAGATTGAATCGTCAGGTGGGTGCCCCTTCAAATGTTGCCGGAATGCTGATGCGTCTCGACCTGCAATAGAAACGCGCGCGCGCGCATAAACACACACACACACACACACACACACACACACACGCACACACACACACACACACACACACACACACACACGTGTGCAAGGTAAAAAGACGGGATAACACGAGTGAAAAATTCTTTCCCGTAACACAAACAAATAGTAGTTGTTCAGTGAGTCGTAATCCAGACACCTGAGAGTCTTATTATAGAGAACTTGATTAATCATTCCTGTTGATCTTTAACCTGCCTTTAGCTAGGTGTTATGTTGCAATGGCATTTTGAGTCGTCCAACTCACAATTGAAGCGTCGAAACATTTCTTAGAGTACAATGTCGAGAGCCCTGAAATAAGATAACCAGACTCGGTACGTACAAAGCCAGTCTCGCAATACATAAGCATTTTTAAGTCACTCTCGTTTTCCTGAGCACCAGCTGGATGTTGTGTTGTTCCTGAGCATAAGCTGGACCTCATTATTCCTCAGCATCAGCTGGATGTCTAATATTTCTTAACCAAAGAGGAAAAAATAACATCTTTTCAAAAACAGAAATTCTCAGCATATCAGGTTGGGGAAAAAAGCTCCACAAAGAGCACCCGGGTGAATGTTAAGGACAGATGTTAAGGAGACTGGACTTCCGCTGAGCGCCATATGGGCCAGTGGATGGCAACTTCACTTTACCGGATTCCTCTGAAAGGGAATATTTCAGGTATTCGATATATGATTTATTTTTTGTTTTGTGATGGATTTTCATGGATGGAATTTTGTGATTAATTTTAAAGAGCGAAGGTTAGGCTTTTCCCAGATTGAGATTTATAAAGTTTGTTATTCAACCCTTGGGAGAGAAAAGGTGATTATCATCATTAATCTGTGTGTGTGTACAGTACATGTCCCCGGACAGCAGGGAGGGAGTTTTACTCTCGTGGGGCCTCATCTCTTGAACATTCTTTACCATCACACAGCTTCTTAAATTTATATATGTTGTCTGCATTTGTGTGTTTTGTATTTGGGTTGTAGCTCATACCACCCGTCATGATATTGTTAATCTATACCGCTTTTAGTGTTTTTCCTTCCTTTTTATGTGATATGCACTGTGGAGTTTTACCGAGTTTGTTTTCTTATATACATTTTTGCGTTTTACAAATCATATCTGTGTTTTGTGACGCAGTTGTTCCTCTTTGAAATAGTTTTCTGATGATGCCTCTGTGAAGGCGAAAGCTTGATTGAAATGAAATATTAGAGAACGTAAAAAGGAAGATTAATAACTCTGAATATATATATATATATATATATATATATATATATATATATATATATATATATATATATACACACACACACATGGTGTTTGTGGGCTCCGGCTGCTTGAGGATACACCGTGAGTCAAAGTCACCAAACACTTAGCTGTATCATCCTTATTTGACAGAACAAGAAGGAAGTCTAGTCAAAAAACGGCTCGCTTGAAAGATGACCAATCTGTCCCTTCTACTAAATGAAGTGCAGCCTTGAAGCTGCAGGAGCCCTTGGAAGAATGGTCCTGGGTAACACCAGGACCCGTTCAGAAAGACGTACTGGGGTAATGGTAATGGATTATAAGTTTATTTATGTATTTATTTATCTTCATTTATATATCTATTCATTTATTCATTTATTTATTCATTTTAAGATATTGCTGATGAAACGATATGAATACCTTAATGTGCTTTTTAGATTCGGTCTCTGATGTATTGATATGAAGACAGCACGGGAAAGAATCTCCCTTAAACAGTATAAATCATGCAGTACCGGAAAAGTAATACCATACGCGATGACCCTCTGGTGTTATGTTCGAAGTTTTTCTTTTTAGAGCCGTCTTTTACCAAACATTCCCAGACAGAGCATTCCTGTGGTAGTGTGGACGAGGGGCACATAGCTCGGGGTAGGTGGAGGGAAGCACAGTCCGTAAGTGGGTACAGATCATCGACACGAGAGGGTGACAGGTGGACCCATGTGGGCCCAGGGACCCAGGAGGTCCATCGTCTAGTCGGAGAAGTAAGGAACAGCGTTAACAGCAGTGGCAGAGTACAGAGGGGGGCAACATAAGAGTGTAAGGGTATATTCAAGTACAAGAATATTAATATGTGAAAGATAGCAACGTTGATAGCATTAGAAAGGAGGTTGTAAATGCATTACAAATATGACACACAACTTACCAGATGTACTGGTACAGTTAGCGATACGGAGAAGGTTCAAGGAACATCAGATACAAGGAATATAATTTACAGGATACACAGAGATACTAACGGTTACACGGGACTAGTTACAGTATGCAGGGTACAGGCAGACTCTGGGTACAGTGAGAGGATATCTTCAAGAGCATCATTATTAGTGATCACAAGGTTATCAACGCTTCAGGCACTGGTCTGAAAATTATTGACTTCAGGTCATTAACAGTGTGTGTGTGTGTGTGTGTGTGTGTGTGTGTGTGTTAGATACAGAGCAGATCCGACACTAGGAATGCTCGGGATTAAAGTATTCAGTAACTTGCCAGATATACCTGTAACCCTAATGTGTTCCGGCAGTGACAGTATCTCACCGCCTGGCCCTGTTTCGATGTTTTCCTGTCTAATGTTTCTCGAGGCTATAGCCTTCGTGGTATATGTACACGTAAAGTACGACAGGTACCAAGTCTTTCAGCATTTCTCTCGAGGTCTAACTCCTCGCGGGCTGGTGCGATGAGGACGGTGCGGACTATGGCCTTGGCTGGACAAAGCCCTAATGGGGATGGGGGACTGAGAGGACACAGGCAGATGCGGCACGATTATCAACTTGGTCTTGACACATATGTCCAGTAGCGAACTAAAGTGCCATGAGAGTACTGTACAGTTCACTGTGGGTCGAGTTTGATAATTGGTAAGTGTTTTCTTGCTGTGAGTTTGTATTATTAGGTTGTCGAAGGATGTCCTTGTAGGATATGAGGACTGAGGTGGATGGCAATGAACGTGACCAGTTGTAACAGGTTTGATCTTCCAAGAGTGCAGACACAGGAACTGTTAGTACTCGATCCCATAGGGGCCTTATCATTTTGATAGTAAGGCTGAGCCACCTGCGTGTTAGTTCACGTAAGGACTCGGGGGTACTAACACAGTTGTATTCAACAGAGTTAATTACAGTTTCGTGTGTACAAAGATCACGGTTGGGTTGGAGTTTGTGTATGAGGACATTAGATAGTGTCGGGCTGAAGACCCTTCCCTGTGGATTCCCCATGGCAAAGGAAGGGGAGTGGCTGGGGAGGGCACGTCTGTATACGAAGTGGTGGTCTGGTAGGTACTCGATGGTCTGTCAGAGCAGCTGACACCTCACGCCAACTTTTCAAGGTAGGGAGAGATCGGAATCGACATACCAACTAAAGCACCGTATATTGTTTAGTATTGCACATTTTCAGAGGTTCATAGGGTAGTATTATACGATATTTTTCCTAAAAACACAACTTTCATGACATACACAGGAACATGTACGCCGTACCACCAGCACCAGACTCGCCTAAAAATAATACGTCTCTTTATAATGCATCGTGTATGGTCTGTACCTAAAGTAAAAAGAATAGATGTTATACGAAAATATACTAGTTTTGTAAAACCTCACCCTAATTCTTTTTCATCTAAGAGACATAAATTTTTTGACATGAGGAGGATGGTCCGTACCTACGACAGTGATGGTTTGTGGCAACGATAATGTTGGTCCGTGGCAATGATACTCTTGGTTCGTGCCAACGATAGTATTGGCTCGTGTCAAAGATGATACTGGTCCGTGTCAACAGTAGTGTTGGTTAGTAACAAGGATAGTATTGGCTCGTGCCATCACATCAGCACTGTAGACACACTCAGGGCGGCTGATGTGTGGATGTGTGGTGCTGGGGTCCAGGCCTGGCGCCGGATGCTGGGAGCGCTCGTAGCGATTCCCCTGTTCTGTGAAGAGAAGCTGCCGGTCATTGTACGTTATTCATGGGACGCGCTCTCTCGATAGCCAAGTAGATACACGAAGCAGCCAATCGGCAGGCAAGGTCTGCGGAAGGGAATTATACTCCCTGCTACGGAGTTGTATACGAGACAATATACTCATGAATTATTCGTCTTTTTGATCGTATGGTGATGGAAGGCATAGCCATATATGATCCAGGGTTACAATTATCTCAGGGTTGCATAAAGGCCTTTCTACCATACTTGTGGCGCGGGGAGAAGTCGTCCTAGTCCGTGTGTGTAAGTGTGTGTGTGTGTGTGTGTGTGTGTGTTTAAGGCGTAGAGGACATGGCGTGGCTCCTCCAGCAGCAGGTGGAGTGGCAGGTTTTGACGAAGGCATTGAGTTCAGTGGCCCAAAACGTCACGGTAAGGTTGAATAAGAGATCAAGATACCAGTCGGGATCACTTCCCCAAACGTCTCTGGTATGTTAAATGCGACTCGGGTGTTGTGCCTTTGTTTCGTGACGAGTTTTCTCCCTCATGTAGAACAAATGACGAGAGATGGCGGAACGCAATGTCATTGTGGTTTTCGACTTCCATGTATAATAGTTCCTGTTCTGATATCTTCGGAAATATATTTCTTGTAGCTGTGTAAATCCCGTGTCTGTCTGTCTGTCTGTGAGTTGCGTTTCCTTTCTCTGCTTGTACAAAGTCTGGATCGTAAGGAATTTCCAGTTCAGTATTATAAAAGCGAAAAAGAAAATGTTGAAAGGCTTTATTAACATTTTACAGTAGGTGTTTGTCAACATCTGACAGTATTATTTTGCTCTCTGTCATCTTTAAGACACAAAGCTTTTCCAGGTAAGGTATTACAGTGAAGTGTGTGTGGCTTTGAACTTGCTGTGCTGTGAGTTTCTTCTCAGTTGGAGATGACCAAGGCACGCACGGTAATGGTACGGCCGTGGGGTGTGGATCCCAGACATATAACGGAGGAACCATTTCCGAAGTAAACAGACAGCCTCTGTAATAACTTACTCCTCCCTTATGCAACTCTTGACTAACCGTACGTTTGTGTCATCACAGATTTTAAGATTTTGTTTTTTAAGATTCAGTCGGGTTTTGTACCCTGACTCTCCTGCCTCAGATGAAATGTCTTGATATACATCGAGAAATACATAGGAAGTATTAGTACATTTTTTTGTACTGGCCTCAAGAAGATTACAGAATTTGATATGAGAAAAATTATTTACGAACAGTAAGGCATCGAAATTACACACACCCACGTAAATGCGCCCATTACTCTTGGAGAGGCTCACACCTGTCCTTTGCCAGTAGCAGCACACAAGAGAACGGGCGGTTGTCATTGGCAAGAGCTTGTGCCAAGCTTGAACCTGGCAAATCTGAACCCACGCACACACACACACACACACACACTACAGGGAAGATACCTCTTCTGTGTAACACATCTCTCGCAGACGCTGGGTAAGAGCGTCTATGACCAGTGTTCTGCAACAAAGCTAAGAACGACCCATTGCAACATACTTTCATTGAAAACTGAATTTTCAGATGTTCTCTGTACAGTAAACATTCCTTAATAGTAAGACTGAAAATGCATGCAAATTTTACAATAAAGGCTTTCGTAGAATAGAAAAGAGTAAGAGCGAAAGAGAAGAGAAAGGGAGGAAACTGGAAAAAAAAGGTGAGAGTGAGTCTGGAAACAGTAGAATCCAGATCCTGGTGTTGTTAGAGGGCAGCGGGGATGGTGGACACGGGACACTAACTAGAGAACTGGCCGGGGACAAGACACGAGAGGAGTAGAAAGAAAGAGAGAGAAAAAGGGAATCCAGCGTGCCATTGTAGGTCTTCCGTGAGCCATGACTTCCTGCAGGACCTCCCGGAGCCCTCCCACGCTGACCACCACACCAGGAGTTATCCCTACAGAACCTTCAGACCTCAAATATTGCTTCAACTCTCCTGAAAAGTTCATTTTCGTGTGAGTACTTACGTGGAGGTATGTGTAATTACCAGATTGGAACTGTCTAGTTGTACTGTACGGGAACGGAGTCTTACTCTCGTGGGGCCCCATCGTGTGAACTTTTTCTGTTCTCGTACATCTGATATATCATGTTTGCTGTCTGTCTTTTATTCTGTTCCATTCGTAGGTGAGTGGTGTGTGTGTGCGTGTTTGAATCGAAGGAAATATATTGGAAATATATTGTTCTGCCCCTGAACCATATCATGATACTACTTTTTGGTAGTATTTATATTTCTTACACAGTATACATTCTCATTTGAATATTGCAACTGCCAGTTGTCCTCTTATTAACACAGCATATTCTTACTTCTCATTCCATTGCTTTCTTTCTATGTTTGCTTTGTCCATTTAGTGTGGGTGTGTTTATTTTATGTGTCTATATATATATATATATATATATATATATATATATATATATATATATATATATATATATATATATATAT
>JAYMFT010138264.1:0-12883 GCA_038088735.1 Panulirus argus
GGAAGTATTCTTTCTCCCCTGTCCCCAGGGATAATATATATATATATATATATATATATATATATATATATATATATCCATATAATATAAGGAGAAGGGGTAGACCAAATCGGAGAAGGAAGGATGGTCTAAAAAAGATTTTGAGTGGTTGGCCTGAAAATGCTGGAGGGTGAAAAGCATGTATAAGAAAGAGTGAATAAGAGTGATATGTTACATGTTGGGGGCAATGTGCTGTCAATAGACTGAATCAGGGCAAATGATACACTCAGGAGAAACCATGAAAAGGTACGTGGGGCTTGACTGTGGATAGAGGACTGTGGTTTTGGTGCATTACACATGACAGTTTGAGACTGAATAAGAGCAAATGAGGCCTGTCCTCATTTGTTCCTAGTTTTGCCCTCATTATACCCAAAAAGAAGGAATCTAGGCTATGGTAAGCTATGCTTGCTAAGTTGTACCTCCATCATGCATGCATTTCAATCCCTTCAAAAATATTACTTGTATATAAGTCAACCCCCTACTTTTTGCTGGAAAAAGGAAAACTTATACATGCATATATACACAGTAGCAGCTATTCTTGAGGTTTAAAGCCTGAAAGATGAGCCTAACCTTTGAAAAGGGGGCATATCTTCTCCATTGCAGCAATGGGTCCTCTACGGGTGTACTGTCCTACAGCTAACTCCATCAGCAGCAATGGGATGCCACACACAAACAACATCAGGAAGTATGGGATTAGAAATGCACCTGTTGAAAGATCAACAGTAAGTTCAGAGGAAATTATAGTACATTGTATAGTGTGGCTTCACAGTACTACTCCTATGGTTCTAATGTCAAGCCTCACATATACATACTAGAATTATTTGCAGCTACTAGAGTGTTAAAAATGAATTTTCAAACACTTCGAAGAATCACGTATATGTGAAGGAAATGTACTACAATAATGCATACTCAGATCATGTATCAGACACATATTTTGTGTGAAACAAGGTCATAAACATATCCAGATGATTGAGAGGGCACTAACATATTGCAGCAGTATATGAAGAGCTCCTTTGTTGAATTTTCTGCAGACTGTTTCTTTAAATCTTCAAATAAACTTATTGCTTTCTCCAGCATTAAAGGCATACACAACATTATATAGCAATGAGACGAATACTAAAGTTTTTGAGGATTCTTTGATCTTAGCAGAATTGTCAACAAAAGTCCTTACCATTATTGCAGTAAGTATACATTAGCAATGTTGGTAACATATTTGCTAGCTTCAGAACATTTGATTATATCTACTTTAACTTCATAGGTTATTGTTATTTGTTTTTTGTTTCATGGCATTTCATAGGCATTTCTCCTTTTTCATGCTATAATGAATAACTGAATTACATCAGATCTTGGATGGAAATGATGCAACTTCAGATGACAGCAATGTTGACAAAGGACTGGTTATAACTGCTGAGTGACGAAACTGCAAACCAATGTTATTCAGTATGCCTTTAATGAAGGATATTTTGTATTCTGTTCATGATGGTTATAGTACCTCATCAATGGTTTTTCCTCTCTTAATGTGAAGGTCTGTAATATCAACCCTATCATTGTTTATGGAAGAAGTAACTGTTGCTTTGTTGTTTGCTGAAGTTGAGGTCATCAAACAATATTACTCCATGGACTTTCACTCTGGTCATTGGTGATATAATAGTGGCTGTATCAGTCCAATGCTCTGACTTGTTTCTATTTCTTTCTTGTCCTCATACTGGAGTTGTAGGAATTTTTTCCCACTGAAAAGCACACTATTTTTGGTGACGTAATGGTAGAATCTGTGTATATCTGTTTATAGTTTTTAGTGTCTTCTACTGATAAAATTTACATACTTATTCCTGTAACATTTGCAAAGAATGATATGAAACTTGGACCTGTATCAGCATCAGTGTCAGAAATGGGAATAAGGAACATACGGGATGTGAGTACAATTCAACTGGGAACAGTGCTTTTTACCACGGAAGTGCTGGAAACAGCATGATTTACATGTTGGGATCAGTAAATTAAAAACATAAAATTCCAGTTTTTCCAGTTATTTTTATCTTACGTATTTTACGAGGTATGACGTCAAGGTCACACTTATCAATGATGTTGGAATATCTATGTATACCACATAAGCATTTCCTTTGTTCTCCGTCACTTATACCGTTTTATCACAATGACTGAGCAGCTGAGTTACATAGACACAGAGAACACATAGACCCAAGGTCCAATCAAGGTGGTCTGGCCTTGACACCACTGAAAAATATGCAGTCCCCTTAAAAGCAGCTGAAGAGAAGGATAGCAAAAAAAAAAAAAAAAGTATGATCTTGCCCTGAAACCATGTTGTCCTGGATTAAGTATTTTAATTGATTCCATAATGTTAGTCTCTTTTACATATTAGGGCTCTCTCAAAAGCTTTAATAATTTCCCTTGTCATTGCTACTTGTCAGAAGATTTTAGGATTGTTTTACTTCCTCCTTTGTGGAGCAGGGTGATGTAAGTCAGTTTCAAGCTGCCTGGGATGATACCAGAATCTGGACATCTTTCCAGAGGACGTTTAGTGCTCATGCTAGTAATGTTTAGTGCTTCTTTATAAAGGCAGATTTGAGGCAAAGTCCTTGGGCGTATTCTCAGTGGCCTCCTCTAAGCCCTGCAGCACTGTGATGTGATCTTGTAACGTGGGGGACTGCAGCTCAGAAAGAGGTCTGCTCAGTCATTTACATTTAAAACTGAGTTCTAGCTCATTGAACACAGATGCACAATTTCCTTCAGTATCACACCTCATGGAAATCACCCATGTACATAACCTCTTCCATTCTTAGTAGGTCAAAGGAACTTGTTCCATGATTTGAATTTTGCATATGAATGAGAGGATTTTGGGAATTTTACTCTCTTACTGTTGGCTCTTTCTTCTTTTTCCTGCTTCTTGTATGATGTTTTGAGGTTATGGTCTGTGTCTATCAGCTCATTTGACTGAACTGCCTTTCTTTGCTGAGAGAGTTGTGGCTTTTTAGGTCTGACTTGTTTTTGCCTCACACACAGGGAGCGTCTTGCCTATTCTACTCTGGGGTATATGTTTGTTACATGTTTGGAAGTGTGTTTTACACACTCCTCTAGTGTTTTGACGTTCAGAAGGAATTCCATATGATCACCGACATCTCACTGATTACTTCAACCCATTTTATTCATTTACTATTAAAAGTCATATTGTTGAATTTTCCCCGTGTTAGCTTGTGCATTAACTCAATGGTTAAGCATCTACACTTATTTTTACTTCTCGGTTATGATTAGAGAACAGTGTAAGCAGGATGATGATGTCATAGATTAGGTCCACACTATTTGTAAAGAGTAGATTTAGAGTGCTGTTTTAATTTTTTGAGTGGGTTCTGCCATTTGCTGACAAAGGGAGAACTTGTCACACAGTGTACATAGCTCTCTTTTCTGCAGCAGTTAATCTGAACTACTTCTGGTGGTATTCTCAAGTACAGTGTTACTCTCTACCTACATTCATTTTATGTGTGGTAGGAGGAGGGTCTTTGGGGACTAGGTTACCAAGATGGTTGAGGTAGTACTCTCTCATTTGTATGATAAATTCCTGTGATCTTGCACTTGGTAGGTTAAAGATTAGAGCAACGATCAGCTTATGGTTCTCATATTTTACAAGTGACATGTCTGCTACACCATTCAAGGAATTTAGGAGCTCAGGCATTATAATAAAAACTTTGATGCACGTCCCAAATCTGCACATTCTTCCAACCATATCTCACCTTCTTAAAGTTGTAGTTTGGATTCAAAACCTCACTGTTCATGTGATTTCTAATTTGGGTTTCTGTGAAGGCCTCAAGTATTGCCTTAGACTCAATCAGCAATTCACTTATTAAAAGGATTTTTTTTTTTTTTTTTGTGATTTAAGTCCCTGTATGCTATCTTATGCTGTATGAAGGATATTACAGGCCTTATTTCAAAGTTATACCTTTTTAGGGTTTTCCATTGACAAGCTTTGTTCCAACTGTTCTTATGAATGAATCATTGTTGCACTCGGTAGCAAGCTTTTAAATCCTTTATCGTTATGTCCTGGATAGCTAATCTCATTTCTACCTCTGGCATTTCTCCCTTCTTAGTTTGATTACATGAATGAGTCTACAAAATTTCTGTCTGTGTTATCATGACCTCTTTTCAGTCATTTGCAATGAAGTGTATTGCGGCCATCTTGTGGTGCTCTTATTGTCCCTGCCATATGGTGAAGTTGGTAGTACTAGTTTAGGTTATGTCTTTCCTCTTACAACATTTTAATATATCTGGGTGGCAAAATCTATATCCTTCCTTGAATGGTAACATTAACCATGTATGGTAACATCAACCAAGGAACAGTACATAAAGCACGGCAACTTTGACCAGATCTGGTCAGCACAAAGCCTGGCAAATATAGTACACTGTACCAATATTGATGCACTTCTGTTGCCTCAGTATGCATTTTGGAAATATGGTGTCATCAAACCATTCTTAATGTAGGTGACTGATTATTGCAATTGTTACCCTGATTATTGCAATTGTTACCCTTGACTAATTCAGAATCATGGCTTTATTCTATCAATGATAATCCTTTAGGGCCACTCAGCCCTCATATGATTTTTTTTTCTTACTCACCATTTCCTGAGTAAGTAAGGTAGTGAAAAGAACAGATGACTGAGCCTTAGAGGGAAAATTCCTCATTTGGCTCCTTGCTCAGTTCCTTCTTTTGGAAAATCATACAGGATGGGAGGATTTCCAGCCACCCACTCCTGCCACTATTAATTGCCTTCCCACAACACACAAGGAATATGTGAGCAGTATTCTTTCTCCCCTATCCCTAGGTATAATACTGTATGTATTTGTGGTTATTTATATGCACTCATATAGTGGAACTTTCCTTTCAATCAATAAAATTGTCTTGGTGATGGCACTACGAGTGGTTAGGTTCTGGCGTGGGTTTTCATTCACTTTGTACGTGACAGGAGTCTGAGAAACGTTCTCTGGTGAACCCATCCCTTCTCCTGAGTTATCTAATGAAGATGAACCTGCTGTGGTATGTGAGGAGCCTGTGTCCCTAAAGAACTCCTTTCTCGAACTTCTCAAGCATTCTGAATAACCAGCAGATTGTGCTGCATGTCTAGATTTGACAATTTCAGAAAAGGTGTTAGCCAGCCAACTAGAACTGATTCATTATTACTTACATTATAAGACAATTATCTCACAGGGTATGGCATTCTTCATTATTACTTAGATTAATAGACAGTTATCTCACAAGGTATGGCATTCTATAAAAATAACATGTTGAATGCCGGCCAAAATATGACAAAAGCTAATTACCTAATCGGAGGTTTGTACACTACACAAGTTACCTGGCTATAAGGTTTTGTGCCCTGATGCATAATTAAAGCTAAAATTTCTAGTAATCATTCGATTCAAACCCATCTTAAGGTTAAAACTCTGATAGCAAATACCCCAAGCATTAGCAAGCTATCCACTTTAATCAACATGAGTACAGTTTTCTTCACGAGGTTGACACCTTTACTTGAATCATTGAATTTGCCAGCCAAAAGCATCAAAATCCTTCTGGGGCAAAAGCCAGTAAGTAATATAAACCAAGTATTTGTCAGCTTGTTCATACAAGAGAAAGATTATTTTATAGATCATTTTTAATACAAAAAATATTTTGACGTGTATACATGGTTCCCATTTACTACTAATGTGTGAGAAAAATTAATAAAACTTTACAAGTCATATAAAGATTCTGAAAAAAATAAGATAATGGTGATGCACAATTTCCATCAGATAGAGGTCCCATCTTCTAAAAAAAAAATGCTTTGGTCCCCAGTGATGCTTAAACTAGCACTGATCACCACACTGCATCCCTAGCATCACTAACAATAACTCCACCACCAATATCACTATTATTTGATATATCATCACCAACACTTAGTATACCACTGACACAACCATTAATTGTCCAGCAGATAAACTGTGTTGACTCTTCCATGTGTATGGTATGCCATCTGAACCATGTCATGCATATAATAACTAAAAGTTTTTTTCTCAATGAATTTTTGAAGCAAATGAAGCAAAATTAATCAATGGAATGCCAGACTTATTTATTAAATGGTGATAATTGTAGCATTAGAACATGAGAGTGCTAAAGCACTAGGCACAGGCTCAGGATGTGTATAAATAACATTACAAAGGCTTTATATACCTGATGCAACCCATCAAACTGGGAATGGAATATTGACGGCAGATAGGGTGAATTCACTGTAAGGATTACTGCTATGCTGTATGAAGACTACAAAAGGTTTTAAACTTTTTGGAAATACATGGGCTACATGAACTGAAAGGTATAATGAACATAAAATTATATGTAAAACAAAAAGTTACTCACCACCACCACTCTTGTAGCAGAGGTATGGGAAGCGCCAGAGGTTTCCAAGACCAACAGAAGAGCCAACACAGGCGAGCATGAACTGTGCCTTGTTACCCCATGTCTGACGGGGCTTGCTGCCACCTGCACCACTCGACCCCTCATCCTTCAGGCCACTTCTGCAGAACACACACACATTACACTCACCAGGCTTAACTTTATATCATTCAGTATGGCTTCCAATGAATTTTAACTTATTTGCTTCAGAAATCGCAAAAAAAAATACAATTTAGTCATGAGAAGAAGACATACAATATCTTAATTTCAAAAGTCTTCTGTGCTTGGCATTTTTAAGAGGAGCTAGTATATTCTCATCAATATTTACATAAATACAGATATCAGGATGAGTCAAAAGATACTAATTTGCATGCAGCTCAAAGTAAAACACTACAAGATTCCAATGTCTTCAAGGGAATCCGTGGTGGAATACAGTACACTTTTACATAAACAGTATCTGCCAAGCGACTAGTAGCTGTTTTTAAGCCAGCACTGCCTTTCATCTATATAAATAAGCATATGAATTCATGGAGTTATTAACCTTAAAATGCATATAATAAAAAGCCACTAACAACAAGTAAACTCAAAAACGTCACGTAAACTGGCAAGCTTACGCCTGCTCTCACCTTCATCTTGCTAAACTGACAACTTCCTGAAACAGCTCATATAACAAAAAGCTCATTTTACAAATGAAAGTTCTGTTTCCTTATAGGTGTGTAATCTTGAGAGCAAGAACATATGCATATACCAGAAACATCAACTTCTCGGCCTTGATATCCAAAAGAGACCCCTGGTCCCAGTGGGGCCCAAGGAGTCTGCTCCTGTGGTCTTGAGGGGAAGCATCAGGTAACTTAAAGTATATCAGAAGTACTGTATATAGCCATCTCTTTTTACTGGTTATTATAGGAAAAAAAATAAATGGCTCATGTCTAAGATACAGTTACCATCTCAAAACAAATTTTGATACATTCCAAAGGAAACTAGGCCTAATGAATGTGACTAGGATTGTCAAGCTTATGCTGCCTCTGTATTGGCAGTGGTGTCTCAGTTCATTCTCCTTTTAAATGTTCCATAAAGGAGCATGATTTCATATGCTTTGAATTGTAAGCAGCAGGAAATGGTAGAAAAAGTGGCTTTTTGGACATACTGGTACTATACACTGTGAAGTAAAGTCCACTAAACAAGAATTCATATCTTTCAAGTCCACTAAGACCTACTATCATTTCTATATTGCCTGATGAGTTTGATCTTGATGCATTCATCTTTCTAAATACACAAAAACGAAGTGCTGTAATTAGTTCATTATGTAGTGTGTGTCTGGACAACCACAATCATATAAAAGAATCACTCTGGTTCTACCCCAAAATATCATGACCTATAAATTATGTTGATCTGAGAAGCTATTCTACTTAAAAAGATTGTTTTCTAACCAAGCTGCTCTATTGCTTCTTGGCTTACTTTATGAGACTGCAGCCCACAAGCAAAAATACTCAACACATCCTGCCAGTTGCAGATTGCTAGAATCTTCCTGGTTAAGACTGCCTTGTTAAAATTTGTCCAGGGAGTCACTGAAGTTGTCCATTGGGTATTCTTTAATGTTACAGAGATCTGTATGCAATGAAGTGAACAGTTTCAGCTTCAAACATTTGAAACAGACTGTCGTATTATACTTCTGGCACCTTTTATACCAGAGATAAAACTTCTCTTTGCCTTACCATCCTGCCCAAGGGCCCCTTCTGTTGACCTCCTGCTGCACTCAAGAGGCTTGCCATGTTCACTGGGTGGGGCACAGATCAATTGTAGTGATGCTGTATGTTTATCTTTGTAAGGTGAGTGCAGAACAATTGAGGAATAGGTGTTTGGTGTCTTCAGTGTGGAAGTTGCATCTTGGGGATGAGAGATCATGTGATATATTGAAGTTTTTAATACTGGAGAGATGGGTGGTTTCCAGAGCACTGATAAGCAAGTAAAACTTGTAAATATCTGTATATGGGTTTATGTTGGATGAAAGTGAGTTTAAGAGTCAATACATTGTAAATATTTTTTCGTCAAAGTTGTGTTTATTAGTGAAAGGGGATCTGTGAGTGTAAGCAGCCGAGTTGTTCAGCAAAGGTTTGTTTTTCATTTCTGCATGGGGACTGATGGTTGGTTATGAAGTGATTTAGGTGGATGGGGTCTAATGCTACTGCAGTACGAAGAACTGGATGCTAAGTATACCAGGGATTATACTGGGAGTGTTTTTGTTTCTGCTGTATAAAATGTTTGTGGATGCAAACAGTGAATGTTGTGAGAGCTCTCCTTTGATTGGTTTGTTGTTTTGTTTCCCTGTGAAAGAATGGATGACTGGTCAAGTGATATGTAGACTGAGTTGGAGCAGATTATTATTATTATTATTATTATTATTATTATTATTATTATTATTATTATTATTATATTTTATTTTATTTAATTATTAATTTTTCTTGAGGGATTCCTTTTCATCTCCAAAGCTGATACCAGAAAGTAATCTGAGGGCATTTGATTTGTTTATGGCCACTGTGTTGATGTTTGAGGTGTGGGGGAGTAAGTTTCACATATATGTGATACCTAGTACGGTTTAAGTTTTAAGCAGTAGTTGATCATTCAAGGTTACTGGAGAGTGCAGGTTAAATTCATGTCTGTCAGGAGTTGCGTGGGTGATACCGGATTTCTCAGGGTATTCTAACATTGAGAGATAACATAGTAATCCATGCCTGTTCTGCCAACTGATAACTTTTCAAGTGGAAATTTGAAATGAACCTTCCAATACTTTGTGAATTATGACCCTCTCTGTTCTCCAAATATTACAGCCCAAGTGCTTTCAGCTGTTTACACTTAATTCTATTCTAATTTCTGACAGTCCCTAAAAGCTGTGGATATTTTCTGCATATTTTGTAACTCCATATTCTGATCATCCTGAAGGATGATTTTAGGATAAAACTTACAGGTATTCTAGTCTAGACAGTATAGTTGCTCTAAAATGATTTATCACTGGTTTTCTCTCTATCATCTTAAAGGTTCACAAAAAGCTACGTAAATGTGATTTCCTCACACTGATAACAAGAGATCATAATGCAGCATGCTCGTCTCCCTAAGTACAAATTCATAGACCACAGAATTACTGCATACACTATGAGACCAAGACATAGATGTCAAATCTATGAGACCAACACATAGGCATCAAAACTATGAGACCAACACGTTATATGAGAGTTCAACTTAATTTGTCATTGAATGCTAGTGCATTTATGTATGCATAAAGTTAATATTTGCTATATCAGTGGAATAAGTGTGAGAAACATCTAAACATTGACCAAGGTCCACATCCTTATCAGAGGACATGCATAACACCTGAGGAGGACATGAACATTATCCTGCTGGGCACTAGTGCAAGCCCAGGGCAACAAGCCCCCTCAGGCCTCTGACAGACGCAGTGGAAGAGAAAGTTTCAGAGATGGGGCACTATGAGTGTAAAACTCCCTCCTTTTATAGTACAAAAGGAGGGTAAGTACTAATGGTGCTAATATTAAAACACATAATCTAAAGTAAGCAGTGTTGTAAAATAAAAAATGAAGTTTAAAATCAGCATGCTAGTTTTAGCAAAATCACATAATTGCTAATAAAAAGTGAAATTTCACTTTTGAGGCTGTTTACTCCACACAGACTATATCTTAACAAAACAGCAAAAAAAAAAAAAAAATGAAAATCTACAAGAACATGTGCAGCAAGCACGGATGAAGAGAGATGTTAAAGGAAAATCTTGGGCTTGTGGGTAAGACCAGTGGTGTGCTGGAGGGACACCTACCTCATCTGCTCATGGTGCAGGAGGGATTCCTGCTGTTCCTGATCCTCCTCCTGCTTACCAGGGCAGTGTTTGTCTCCACTCAGCCCTTGGCACATGGTGGCTGCTTTGTGATACTCCCCAGCCACAGATCACAAGCTTAGCTACACGCCGTCTCTATGCTACACACCCACTCGTGTGTCCCACAACCTTGTCACTCGACCTACAGGACTCTCTCCTCGACAGCCACCACCCCAACCTTACGGTGGTCACTCTTCAACCAAGATATCTTGCTTACTGGTGAACTGTTCTCTTGCGCTGGATTATGAGGCTGTAATGAAGAGTCGAAACTATATGTTGTCCTACTTAAACCTGCAAGTTGTCTTTAGGATTATATAGACCTGATGGGATGCGTCTCACTTCTGGATCCTTCAGTTTAAACCTTTAAGTAATAAAAATGTCTTCCAGCTACTGTAAACACCAATTCATTGAGGTTGTTCAGTTTCTTGCCTTTCTTCAACAGCTTTTTGGATAGTATGATTTTGCTTGATGCATACTATAAAAACTGTGGATGGTCTCTTGCCATATTTCAACTATTTTTTTCAGTTTTCCTCAACCACTTCTGGTATTCTTTGGTTGCTCAGCTGAGGTATTTCAGTTGATCTTCCTCTCTGTATGAACTACACTCTTTGTGTAATGTGGCTCCTCTGCTGATAAAATCTGTCAGTAACTTTGGTTTGTGTTAACCATTCTCCTGTCATCATTTGATTGCTTTTGGTGTCACTGTCTTACAGTACTTCGGCTGTTTCCCATACATGAAGCTACCCTCCTGCTGGACTTTACTGCTCTGCTGGTACTTTCTATTTAAAGCTATAACCGTAGTGTTTTCCAAAAAATTACACTAAAATAGGTGATGTATGGGTGTGTGAGGAGGGAGGGGTGTGGTATTACCACCGTGGTGGTCCTCATCTGTGGTAGTGGGCACCCTTGTCACACCTGCTACATGTGTGGCAGCACTTAAACTACAGCTTACACAATCTGACACCAGTTACTTGAGACAAATATAAAGTTTGTTTTAACTAAAAAGATTTTCTCACATAAATAACATATATTTTTAAGTCCTGAAAAGTGAAAATGTGCTTAAAATACATTCTGCATATACATCATTTAATCTCATGTATAAAAATATATAAACTTTTGTACTGACATGAGACACAAAAGCACAAACTTTGGTCCCACTCCTTGAGGTACAAATGTCTTTGTGCATGTGCGACTGGACTGACTTATTATAAGAAATATATAAGAGTATAATGTGCAGTAAGGTTACAAAAAGATCTACAGAGCCTTGTCTTTGAGATTACCCTGAGAGTACATGGGCTGCCTGACCCAGGTAGACAAGCAGGATACTGATGTATCGTTGAGCAGGCAGGATGAATGACAGGAGGGCTTCTGATTACAACAGGCACAGGAGGGTGGGATGAGGTGAGATAAGTGGCTGTGAGGTTTGATGCTCCGTGACCACTGGTGAATCACAGCTCCCTGCACTCACAGTAATGCAACCTCCTGGTCGTCACTGCTAATGAGCTGTTTTCACTCTAAGTCAGCATCAGAAGTCTTTCTTAGTTTGCCACACCAGGGACACTAGCAACACTGGTGACCATCAGGACTGCCACCGTGTCACTGGCACTCTGCTGGGGTGTCAATGACAAACTGAGGAAAGTGCTGGACTGTTACCTGGTCTGGGGATTACTCAGGTGTTATTGATGCTTGGAAGACATAAGGGACATTATAGGTCTTGTGGGAGTTCCTGTGATGCCTTTATCAAATAAGGGGACCTCTGGTATATTGGAGGTGGTGAGGATTACTGTTGGCTTGGGAAACAGACTTCTAGGATGTCACTGGGGAGATGAAGAGCTGGAGGAGGAGATGGTGGGTATAATCCCTGAGTTGCACCCTCCACGCTCGAAATAACTCAGTTCTGTGTCCATTATCAGCTGAAGATCCTCATAACAAGATATAGTATCAAATCCTTTTTAGCGCACCACCTTGGGGTCTACACGGTCCTTTGGCTGCCGGGAGCGCTGTGGGTATCACACGTGGTTAGGGGAACTGCTGAGATACCACTGTTAGTACGATGGATGCATGGAGTTCACTTTGGGCTTCGATACTGCAGGGTATCACTCTTGGTTTAGAGGTTGCTCGCACGTCACTGGTGGCTTGAACTATATCAAGCAACTCAGAGGCTGTTCACAGATAGAAAAAAAAATGCATTTCTATGAATGAGAGGTCACACTAGTCGCTGAACACCAACACATAAAATACAAGAAACACAGTCTAGTGTGAGGCATTGTTTATTATATCCTATAAGGAATCTAAGAACACAGATAAATCCATTAATTGTATCATTTCAAGGGAATTCTCATTCATTAAAAGTGTCATACCTTAAAATCCAAAATCAATATATTATAACCAGCACAGACATTAAAAGAATTTAAACACTTTTTTGGAAATACATTCCATCCCCCACCAAATCCATTGAAATAAGAAAATAGTATTATTAATCTAATATATATATATATATATATATATATATATATATATATATATATAAATATATATAT
>JAYMFT010138275.1:0-12883 GCA_038088735.1 Panulirus argus
AAAAGTTTTGGTTTTTAAACAGAAACGGAAAAGACGGGCAAACACAGGTGCAAGTTCAGAAGCACACTCTTTCAGTTCACGGGGATGGATGCCATCAGGACCGTAAGCCTTGCTTGTGTCCAGTCAGCCAGTTTTCATATTACCGAAGTACAACACCATCTTTACTGTGCCTTAACCTTTCTATCTTTGATGCGGGACATTACCGAATGTTTCCCGATTTCTAAATAGATATCACACGCCATTCATATCAACTTAAATGTTGACGGTGTTAGAAACAAAGGCGATTTTTCGGACACGAACGATTTCGTCGAAAACCATGATGGGAATCGTTAACTGGTGAACATCTGATAATCTAAATGAATTGTAATCTTATCTCGAATGATGGTTTCGTTAATTTTCTAATTACGGATATCAGGCTAATTGGGTAATAATATCTGGGCAGAGGCAGATTACTAGTTTTTTGACCTGTTGAAGATATGAGTCAAGGTCTTTATCTCATTTTCTTTTAGTGTTGTAGGATAAAACTTTTCTGGACCTCCGGTTTTATTTTCTTTATTTCTTTTCATGATGAGTTGGTCTTCTATGTCAGTATGTTGCATAATGTTTTCTTTCAGTGGGGCTGGTTCTGGAACAAGACAAGTATATTCATTGGTTAATACGGATGGACAATAGAACCCCCTATAAGAACTTTGACATGGCTTCACCGTTTTTTTATGATTAAGGACCAATTATGTGGGTAATGAGTCTCTCTTCTAACATAATTATTAAAGGATCTCTTTTACTGTTTTCAGCAATATTGTTTCATATTGTCGTTTGCTTTGATGTAAAAGTTTTTTGTTTTTCTACATGTATTTTACGCAGGTTACACACCCATGTCTCTCCTCGAATTTCTTGTCTGGTATTATCAGTTACGACAGATATTCCTTCATTGCATCATTCCTCCATCTTAGTTTAGAAAATGACTGTCTTCTGCGGACTGACGCATGTGTTCCTTCTACTACTTTGAATGTCTTGTTAAAGCTTTTCCAGGCTGCTTCTGTAACATTTTTATTTACTGTATCATCCCAGCTTATCCTGTTAAGAGCAATGGGAAGACAGTTTGTCAAGAATCTGGTATTTTGTCACGACCGTCGTGTCAACCAACATAGCGAACAGTATTGAAAGTTGTCTTATAGGTAATTCGTCTGTGTTGACGTGTACCATATTTTACTTAGCTACGTGATTATCAGTGAAAGCCCCCCCCCCCCACTTTTTTGTGACGGAAAAAATAGCTTAGATATTCTGGTCATGAGTTTGTTTCTCAAGAAATTGCATTAGAGCACTCTCGAGAAGTTTAAGTAGAGTCCAAACCCAGTGGTACTGGAAAGGGATTTTTCATGGCTGCTTGTCAAAATATCCCATTATATCCGAACCGCGTTCTTAACAGATTCCTGATTACTTGTCATAAGTCTTTCCTCTTACCTATCCTGTGTGTGCGTGGTGCCTGTAAACTTTAGTTCTACTGTTATTTTCTTACGATACTTGTTTCTGCTTTCCACGAAAATAGGATAAAGTTAGTTTGATCTAAAAGCAACATACCACCGACTACTGTGTTTGCTTTTTTTTTGTGTGTGTACCCAGGGACTGCATATTCAACAAGGAAATATCTTCTTGATGTCTAACCAAGATTCAGTTGTATAAAACGCGTAAGTATATTCAAACGCAGTTGTCTTCAAACTTTGCAATTTTTTGTGTCGTCTACCTCGGACATTTACATGAAGTACTGTAGATAGCTTGAGGTGATTCACTGTAAAGATAGCATGAATACATTAAATAATTTAAGGCAACTTGCTCTAAAAATGACAGTTCGTGCCTTACCCTCTCACGGTCGAACCGCTGCATCTATATGTTGGTACTTCAATAAATTTTGAGCAGGATTTTAAGCTACTACATCTCAGCCTTGAAGGACTTTGTTTTTTTTTCTAGCCACCAAAGATCGCTTTTGTAAAACAACGTGTGTACTTTGGGTGACATGCTGGGTGATAATACCGTACAGTTAAACTTTCATCTTCCGCCTTATCGTTGAAGACACGCCCTTGGAGCGCCTGGGGGAGACCTGGGTAGAATCTAAGGAGGACCTGAGGACGAACTAAAGATAGGAAAAGTCGGGGGAGGACTCTAAGGATCGAAAACTGTTCGTACTCAAGGATCGTAAACCGTCGTGCTCAAGGATCGCACCCGTCGTACTTAAAGCCTTACTCAAGATTCGTACCATCGTATTCAGTGATCGTAAACCGTCCTACACAATGATCGTACCGTTGCACACAGGGATCGCATTGTAGTACCCAAGGGGTCATACAGTCGTACTCGAGGGTCGTAAATTGTCGCATATAAGGATCGTAATCCGTCGCACACAAGGATCTTAAACCGTCGTACATAAGGATCGTAAACCGTCATACTCAAGGATCGTAAATCGTCGCAGTCAGGGGTCGTAAACAGTCGCACACAAGGAGTTAATGTCCGTTTTCTGTTTAATCATCCTACTTTTTACCTAATGTTGAAAAATCTGGTCATTTGCATATATTCTCATCAAGACTTGACCGTAAATGAAATAGAAAAAATATTAGATGATAATGAAGTAAGGAGAAGAGTAGAAATTAAATGATAATGAAGTAAAGTAAAGAGTAAAAATAATAAGAGTTTTGGAGTAAGTGGAAGACTGTGCCTTTCTAAAACAAGGGTCTCAAGTGGCAGGTGTTGGAGAAGACATGAGGTAGGAGAGAGTTGCCTTTGTGACCCCTTGTCTCTTTCGTTAGTGTCCTTTTATCATCCAGGTGTTCTCCCATAGTGGTGTCCTCTGCCATGGTGTCTCGTAGTGCTCTCCTCTCCCATGGTGTCTCGTAGTGCTGTCCTCTCCCATTGGGTCCTATAGTGCTGACCTTTCCCATGGTGTCCTATGTCCTCTGGCCATGGTATCACGTAGTGCTGTCCTATCGTATGACGTCCCTTCCTTTACCGTCTCTTCCCCCTGGTGTCGCCTCACTTTAGTTAAATTTCCCTTCCCGTGTCCCTTCCCCCTAGTACTCGCTACCCTTGGTGGACGTCCCCTCTCCCAAGTGTCCCCTCTCCCCTGGGGGGGGGTGGCGTAACTGACAAGAGTGTTGACAGAGGCTTACTTAAGGTTGCGTTATTTTGCCCCGGGTCTTGAAGGCTATGAGACTTGGGGGCTTATTTGACCAGCGGCTGCTGCTGCTGCTTCTCCCGCTGGTAAATACAGGAGATTCCCCCAGGGCACCTGTGGCAGGAGGGTGGGATGGGATGGAGATGAGTGGGAGGAGTAGCGGATGATGGCAAGGAGAGAGAGAGAGAGAGAGAGAGAGAGAGAGAGAGAGAGAGAGAGAGAGAGAGAGAGAGACGCACCCTCAGGTACCGTGATAAGCACAGACGCTTGGGAAACGCAGAGGCACGATACAGGGAGGAAGGGAGGGAGTTAGCGATGATATAGAGAGAGGGAGAGATAACACGGAGAAGGGAGGAGGGAGCGATGATACACAGAGGGAGAGAGAGAATAAGGGAAGGAGGGAGCGATCGACAATATAGAAGGAGGTTGAGATTTATGATATAGTGTGTGTGTGTGTGTGTTTGTAAGTTACCGTTGGGGTCTGGATGGGGGGAAGGGGGTTAGCATGGTGGGTATGTGATTGCGGATGTTAGTAGGCTAGGGTGTAGGGTGTTGCAAGGTGTGGGTGTAGGTTTGTAAGACAGGGGTGCCATAGGCAGGATTGCTTCAGGTTTAGGGTGGCGAGGGCCACAAGGTGTAGCGTCTGTAGGGTGTGGCCACCCGAAAGGTGTCGAGAATATTACTGGTCGGGTGTGCAGGATATGGCTAGCTAGTAGGTGTAGCGATTATAGGGTGGACGTCACTGCAAGGTGGGAGTGGACATACGCAGGGTGTGATGGATGTATGATGTGTCTGCCCTTAGTCCGGGCTGTGTGAAGGGTGAGGGACAGCGGAGGGTGTGGTCCCCAGGTAACCAAACATTTCGGTCTCGGTGTAGACGACAGCGGCGACTTAGGTTTCCACCATCCGTGGCGTAGCGCCGCCACGTGACGGCACCGTAGGCAGCGTCCCATGCAATAAGGCAGTCAGCTCTAGGGAGGGGGCGGCCGGCCGGTGGGTGGGTGGGTGGGTGGGTGGGTCAGTGCGAAGGCAATCTGGCGGAACGAAGTAGTATTTATCCCAGGAAAAGTACCCCCGGTGGGTCGCCAACTACCACTGCCAGCCAAATGACCCATCCCAGGGAAAAAATGGCGCCAGTTCGTGTTATTTTTAACGCTGGGAACGTAAAGTGTGCAGAAAGTTTCGATATTAACATTACTGTGGTGTGGCGTTGGCTTTCGCTAGGAAAACTCCTGTAATGGCTTGTTGTGTGGTGGTGAGGACCTGTAGTTGTTGCATGGTGGTGAGGGCAGTAGTAGTAGTTGTGTGGTGAGGCATGCAGTTGTATAGCGGTAGAAGCAAGGTTACGGCTGCATAAAACATCATCAATAGAATTTAAAGGTTTTGTGATATTAGTGGACGAGGATAAGGTCGATTGGAGGGCGTCATCAGCTGAGGTCGAAGGTGAGGGGAGGGTCTAGTGCCGTATAGGTCTAGGCACTCATTTACAGTTGCTCCATCATTTCGTGCTGGTATAATTGTCCCCTCCACCATCTCTCTCCTCTTTCTCCCTTCCTCCCTCCCTCGTTCATTATCTGTAGTCCGCGTTGATTTGATGACCCTTGTGGTCCCCCCCCCCTTCCTCACGCCTCATTTACGCATGCCATTACGTCAGTGTTTCTAGGTTCATGCGTAAATTAACGGTGGTGGTAAGATCACTCTTGAGGCACTTCGCCTTTGGCCAAAGGGGAGGTGAAACTTGACGCGGAGCCGCTGGTGCACGGATCGAACCTGCTGTGGGGGAAACGTTTTGTCCCTTGGGGAAGCGAGGAAGAAAAATACATTATGGACGAACGGGTGCTGGACGATGTTGGTCATAATCGCTCTGCCTCGGAGGGAGGGTTCAGAAACGTGTCTGTCACTTATTCAACGTGTGAAGAAATGAATACTCATAGCCACATATTTCGGCCTTTTTTGTTTTTGATGGGGGCTCCTGTCACGGACGAAAGTCCACATCAAGGTTGGGTCATAATTGAAATATGTAGGGTTTAATTAAATGAAAAAAGACAAGAAAACAAGAAAAAGTATTTACTAATTTTGCAGAATGTGATAAACCTGTGTTTTAAAAGTGCCAGGTCATAGTTATTGGGAAAGACGTGAGTGGTTAGAAAGTTCCAAATCTTCGAGGTTTATGGAAGGAAACTTATCAAAACAGCCTACCCTTGAGTTGCCGATGGCCACACAGTAATCCTGTGATGCAGTAGCTTGCCGAGTATTGTGTTGTCAAGCTAGTGTTGGGGACACAAGCAGCCAGTTCTCGGGAGCAAAAACCAAAGTAATACCAACATCGTGGCGTAAGGCAAGGGGGTCAGGTTTGGAAGTAAGTCTGGGAGTGTTGAGTCGGACCGCTTTTGAACTCTGCTCTGTCACGTAAGGATGCAGAGCTAGAATCATCCCAGATGTGACAAGGACGGATCAGTCTCTCGTATAAACAGAGCAACTGTTCGGAAGAAAAGAAATTTCGGTACCTAAACAGGACTCAGTTTCTTGGAGGCAAATTTAGCTATTTACGTAATGTTGGATTTCCAAGATAGCGAGGAAGGTACATTAATGCCAAGTATGTTATTAAGTCAAGAGGTGGAATAACAGATCCGTCAAAGGAGAGAGGAAAGTTGTGAGGAATTTTCGAGATGGGCAGAAACTGGGTCATGGAGGCAATAGATTTAACCAGATTTTGTCTAACTCACTGAGAAAGATATCCTATTGATTGAGAGATGTAGGAGCAGATTTTAAGGTGTGAAGGAATACAATGTTGAATCATTTGTATAAGAAATGAAATCTTTGATAAAAAGGCGAAAAACAGTAGGAGACAGGACAGAATCTTGAGGGACACCTCTGTTTGTGGAGAAAGAGGGAGAGGCTTCAACAACCACGGAGAAAGACTAGCCAGAGAGGGAGCTAGATATGAGGGAGCAAAGTGAAGGAGGAAAGCTAAAAGAGGGGAGGATAGAGATGAGATCCTGATGCCACATTGTCAAAAACTTCAGATAGGAGTCCCCAAAATCTTTCAGGGATAATGACCAGACTTTAGTATGGTAGGAAAGAATATCGCCTGTGCTTTCGCTTTGCGAAGGCCATACTGGTGTGAGATTCAAGGCGTCTGAGGATATGGGAGTTGAGGAGGGACTCCAACGACTTCGGAAATTTTAGATGTCAGAGCAACAGGACGATAGTCAGAGGGATTAGAACGGTCACCATTTTTAGGAATGGGATGTACCAACGCATGTTTCCAAGAAGATGAAAAAGTTTTGGTTTAAAAACAGAAACGGAACAGACGAGCAAGCAAAGGTGCAAGTTCGGAGGCACACTCTTTCAGTACACGGGGATGGATGTCATCAGGATCATAAGCCTTGCTTGTTTACTTACAGAAAAGCAGTTTTCGAACAGTTCGAAAGGAGATTACGGGAAGAGTCATAGCATTAGTAAGAGGAGCATTAGGGGGTTAAGGAATGTTAGTCGTACAAGGTGGAGTTAGAGGAGAAACGGGAACCTTAGAGAATTGCTCTGTGTACAGAAGAGGTAGCAGTAGTACCATCAGAACGGAAAAGTGGAGGAAAGATAGAGCGACAGAATTTGTTAGAGATGTCTTTATCAGTGGATAACGGAGAGGATATGCATTTTTTTAATACAGGAACGCTTCGCCTCACGGATGACGTGTTTGCAGTGATTACGGGCAATGCTAAATGCCCGATATGCCTGATCACTTGCCTGAATAGCATCAGAACAGGAACGGTTGAAGCATGGATTGGATGAAGAGGTAGTCTTGGAGGAAGTGGGGATAAATGCTTCCATTCCCGCAAGAATAACCTATGCTATGCATTTGGCGGAGACAGAAGCATCACCACATAAGAGGCAGTAATATACCAAAGGAAAGTTATTCCAGTCAGCTTTGTTGTGGTGTCAATATTTTCGTTTGTAAGGGGCAGCTGGAGGGGGAAGTGCCGTTAAAACAGACACATTTTTGCGAGTGTGGTCTTATGAACCAACCGGGGGCGTGAGGGATTAGAGATGATAAACGTATCCAGAATATTAGGAGGGTGGTCACAGCAGTCAGGAATATGGGTTGGGTGGGTGGTTCTTGGGAATGGAGAAGGTGAGGGCTTCAGTCCCTCCACCATCCGTATGGGAGGAGTTCCAACAATTCCCTCTGGCGAACGTTGATATCACGTAGGTAGAGGATCTCGGCTTAGTGGCAGCAGTCCTGCCCGCTGGGAACGGCTGAAATCTCAGGCTGTTCTCCCTGGAGCGTGGACGGGAGAGGTATATCATCATCTATACCTGGAAAATCCTAGAAGGTGTGGTTCTCAACTTACAGTCGGAAAGAATATCCTGTGGGCACGACAGGCATGGAAGACTGTAAAAAGAAAGAGGGAACACCTTAAACATTAGGGGCCCAAGAAATTTCATCACCTTGCCATCTACCATCAGAAACAGCATAGGATGCACGGCAGAGAAGTTCAAGAGTGCGATGGACAAGTACCTATAGATTGCATGAGACCAGCCAGGCAGTGGGGGCTATATAGGCTTGAAGGCTGCGGCCTGCAACAGCTTGGTCGACCAACAACCCAATCCAGCAGCCTGGGCCTAGCCTGGTATGTGTGTGTGTGTGTGTGGGGGGGGGGGTGGAGATGAAGACCCCCAAAGACTTCACAAGGTATTCATAAGCATGGGGTGCCTGGGACAACAGCTGTACGAGATATATTAACCTGTCTGAGGCAGCAGTGTGTGTTTGTGTGCGGGAAACACAAGGCGAAGCCTCGGGTGATGCGTTTTGCCTTTGTGTCTTGGAAAATTTGATTCTGCCAGATTACTGCACACACTCCTCCTGTGTAATCCTCCTCCTCCTCCTCTCCTACCTCTTTCCTCTTCCGTCCTCCAGTCCTGCTTCCCCCGACTGACCCTTCCCCCCTCACCCACCTCCACTTCCTGCTTCCCCATTCGGGTCATCTCGGGTCTATCACCCTCTTTAAGCCTGTCGCTCCCATCCACTCTTATCCCCCCCATCCTTCTCCATAACCTGTGTACACTACACTCTTCCCTCGTATCCCATTCCTCCCCCCTCCGACGTCGGATTTATCGCATTATTTCAAATAAAGTATCCACATCCATTTTGAGAGGATATTTATTTGGCCATCTACTGGCCTGATACGATATTGCCAGCATCACCAGCGACACAACAAACGGTGTATTAGTGGACCGTTTAGTACCACAACTGTGAGGTTCTGCCCTGCGGGTGATCTTGTCTGTGTTAATGAACCCGTCCATTCCTCTTGCTTATCTTGCCCGTCTCTTCTCTGTAGGCTTTCGCCCTACCCTGCCTTCTCTCCTCTCCCTAGATCCGACCTTATCACCCTCCCTCCATCCCTCACTCGCCCCTTTTTCATGTTCCTCTTTCATCTCTGTTGAAAGTTTACATATTTCACGTCCAGACCTCCGGTCCGTTTACACGCTCACTTTACATTTTTTTTTTTATCTTAATGTCGCCACTGTCGCGCGGGAGTCATACCCTTGGATGAGTGAAAATGCTTTTGGTCTGATCTTTAAGGGTCGCAAACGCATCACAGTGCACAGATTGCATGGTAGCATCAAAAGAAATGTGTGGCATGAGACCAGTAATTTTTACCAGAGTTGTTTGGCGCCACATTAAAAACGTTTAAGATGGAACGTAACCTGACTCAACACGGGAGAAAATTCCGCCTTTGACCATTGTCCTTAATACAGATTTTTTTTTTTGTATTGTCCAAACAATATCTCCACTCATTTACCTGTGCTGCACTGCAGCTTATATAAGTGTTCTGTGGAGCACCCCTTCCAGTTTTTCTATCTCAGTCCCCCTCCTCCACTTAATACCTCCATTTTCTATAGTATTTCAAACATCTCGGTCCCCTTCCTCCTGCATTTCTTCCATTTTCTATAGTTTCAGAATAACCACAATTGATGTATAAAACGTTTCTTCGCCTGCCATTGCAGTTCTCTGAATAGGGCGAGGGGAAAGGATACATAGGAATACAAAAAAAAAAAAAAGGAATTCAAACAGCAACAGACCACTGGGTCCTTTCGAGGCTGTTTATGATGATAGTGGAATAGTTGAGAAACTCGCAGATTAGAGTGGCAAGAGTAGAAGGACTTTATATACGCGTTTGATGAAAGGCTTTTCGTTTGCCTAAGGAGGACGCAGGTAATGTCAGTCGTGGGCTCAGCAGAGCGAAGTATATATCAGGTCTGTTATTTAAACGTATCTACGGTACTTCTTTCAACAGTTAATCTGTAAATCGGAATCAGGCAGTCGGTTGAGTCGCCGTTGCCACCGCGCGCCGCCACCTCTGTTGACTCGACCACAAAAATATGTTTGTTCGTTCCGCCAGCGCGAGGAGAATCATTTCAACCCGATGATTCTTTTCCGCCCGAGATTAATGAGGTTCTTTGACAACGGCGGAAAGAAAATGAGATTTTGGAAATGTTCACCCGCCGAGCGGACCGTCCGTATGCGCATGTAATAACGTCTCATTATTGCTTTTGTCTCCACTGTTGTTGTTGTTTTTTTTTTGCGATGGTAGTGTAGGAAATAACTGGTGACCGGGAGTATGCTGGTGTTTGTCTGTCTAGATCCATTTTTTTCCCCCCAATGATTTTTTTCTTCTAGCTTTGTTTTTGTTTGCACGTCACAGTACATAATTTTTAAGTGTATCATTTGTGTGTTTTATCGTCCCGAACGCTGAAGGATTTTTTTTTGTGTATCATACTATGATAGGACATCATTCAGTGTCCTTTGTGTTCATATTAGCTGTTTCTAATTTTGTCATAGTAAGAGTTCTTTAGTTTTTCATTTTATTGTACGTGTAAAAACTAAATATTTATAATTTCTTTTCACATTACGAATGATCTACCTTTTATAGATAGACTCTGTAGATAACTGGCATTCATTTGAACATATGGTGGGCCCGTAACATAGCTTGGCCATATTTTCCAATATTCTCCGCTGGATAGTATATCAGGGGAGGGTCGGGGGATTGGATGTTGGTCCCCACAACCCTCACCTCCTCGTCCTCCCCTGCCACTGTACAATTTAGGGAGTCTGTGGGATGTGTAAGGTGTGGACCACACAAGGTTGGTTGGTTGGTTGGTTGGTTGTTTGGGCTTTAGGCCTATCAACTGCCAGGGTCATTAAGGCCGTCAGCGTCAAGCTTCAACATCCACCAACCGAAAAATCTTTAACACCTTCTTCGGGTGTTAAAGGCAATTCTAAGACCACATACACTCTCACTATGCATGTAGCCCATAGGACTACACAGTTAAATAATTTTCAGGTCATCTCAACACACTGTGACGTATGAGCTCCGTGGATTTAGGTATGGTAAATACAACCCCTGGGCAGGATTTTTTTTTTCTTTGTTTATTTCTGCATTACATTTCGACGCTTTATATTTTTTGTTGACTGTCTCGTGGGTAACCGTGCACGTGTTGTTTCCCAGAGGAATTTTGGCCAGCTGTGGTGAAAGGTGTGTGGAGAGACGTTGGTGGTGGTACTTGTTCACAGGTTGTCCGTTTGTCCGTGTAATTTGTACTACGTGCAGAGTGTCCCTCCAGCATACCCAGCCACTACACTCACTCCAAATTATTCCATGTTCAGCGATTTTTCTATCCCACACAGCCACTTCACAGATGGTTTTGGACATCTGGCATATACAACCAGACGTCCAGACTATGGTGTGTGTGTGTGTGTGTGTGTGTGTGTGTGCGTGCGTGCCACGTAAGGTCGGAGGTGTTTTAATTCCCGAGTGTGACGTAGGTCACCTCACACCTTCCAGTAGCAGTGACGTCGTTGTGTGACATCCTGGTATGGGTGAGACGGCGGCTGTGACACCTCAGCGGCATCTCCTGATGATGCCCGCGTGACTCTGCTTCACAGTTATTGTTCACTGTTGTCATCGGTATCTGTAGCACTGTCTGTTGCAGTGTAGACTGTGTTCTCCTGGCTGCTCTTGATGCCTTGCCAGTAACGTCTCTGGTCTGGTAAATATTTCCCCTGATCCTACGCCGTCTTGTTCCCCAAGACATTTCCCATCGCCTCAAGCTTTCGGTTCAGTCCCTCATCAGTATTAAACTTTCGTTTTTTTTTTTTTTTTACCCCTTTCCCTTTTGCCAGCTCTATCCCACTCCTTCCCTTCCTTTCCCTTTTCCATACGTGTCTATCTTCTTTTTCCAGAAAAACGTCCCCATCCTCTTCACACCCATCCAGACCTTCACCTTCATCATCTTCTTCAGACTTGCCCTGCCCCCACCGCCTCCCTGAAGACACCCCTCGCGCCGCCCCACGACCTTTCCCCTCTCCCACCCTGACCTTCCGGGCGCGCGCGCGGGCCGGCTGGTTTTGAATACCATGATCTTTTACTGATATTTAGCCCCGTTTTTGAAGGGCGGCCGTAGGGAACGGCCGGGAAATGTCACGCGGGTGTGCTGGACCCGTGCATTTATCGGTCTGTGGCACAGCTCTGGGTATGGGACGAATGTACTCGGTTGATCTGATCTATCTGGTCATGCTGTTTGGGGCTGCGGCCCGCACGCCTGTGCAATACCCACAACCGGATTGATCGGGTATGCCTCGAGGGTATTAATCCAGTGTTTTCCTCAATATTTTACCTTGTATCGTGGACCGTGATAAACCGAATGAGGTCGAATAGCAGACACTATTCACCAGCTTGACCTCCAGAAACGTAACATCCTTCACAATTGCCAACGACATCCGAGGAATGAAATCGTACATAACCGAAGAAAAAAGTTCCCTTCGTGTGTGGTTTTCCGGTATATAGAACACGAGGTCCTCATTGAAATTCATGGTGTTACCGGACTGCTCCTGCTTGAGGTTACTGCACAGCTGGAAAAGTCACCTCTGGCGAGGCTGTATCATCGTCATTTGAACGAAGCAGAGTACGCTCTCGTCAGGGAACTTCTCGCTTCGGAGGATTCCCTCCTGCCCCTGGAACTGAACGTAGTGCAGCTTTAAAAGCAGCAGGAGCCCCTTAGAGAAGGGGTCCTGGCTTCATATAATGTTAATATGATAGAAATTTATATGCAGATGGACAGTGTAAGTTTAGATTCCAAGTTACAATTTATTCTGGAACAACAGAATTACGAAGGATTACGTGGAAGAGTTGGGATGAATGTTTAAGGCTAACGCTTATTGTAATGGAACTCTCAGAATCTTCATATGAAATGTTGGAAGCGTTAGTTGTCAAGAATTTGACAAGACAGCTTGGTCACTTGAGTGGCCAGTCAGGCAGACTCAGTCACAGGAACTGGCACAGTAATCAGTGGCTGTTTAGAATATTGCTTCAGTCATCTTAAAGGCCTAAGTGTCAGTTGTAGTTCTCAAGGTTTTCGGTGCGTCTCGCCTACGCTTGAGAAGGGGGGAGAGTCTAGCGTCGTGGGTGAGAGCATCCTTGGGCGCCACACCGACGAACAGTATTATGGTGCAGCGGTTGGCGTTGCTGGCCGTGACGCACTCGCGGACCGTCCGGGGGTCGAGCCCCTGGTCGCGGCAGTGGGTCTGCAGTCAACCCAGCTGTTCATCCTCCGTCTAGGGTTTGATCGATAGAATGGGTACCTGGCGTAGGGTAGAGTGTGTGTATATATATATATATATATATATATATATATATATATATATATATATATATATATTTT
>JAYMFT010138286.1:0-12883 GCA_038088735.1 Panulirus argus
TGTGTGTTTCTGTGTGTGTTTCTGTGTGTGTGTGTGTGTGTGTGTGTATGTATGTGTGTGTGTGTTTTATGTGTGTTTGTGTGTGTTTGTGTGTGTGCGTGTGTGTGTGTGTGTTTGTGTGTGTGTGTGTGTATGTGAGTGTGTGTGAGTGTTTGAGTGTGTGAACATTTGTTTGTGTGTGTGTGTGTGTAATTACCTACTTGTATTGTATGGGGAGAGACTTTTACACTTGCAAGGATCTCTCTCTCTCTCTCTCTCTCTCTCTCTCTCTCTCTCTCTCTCTCACCATATATGTACGGTACCAAACCGAGATCTGCTGAGCTGGGTGTGTGGTCTGTACCTGGCTTTCTGAACTGGATGAGTGGGCTGAGTCTGGTTTTTGAGCTGGATGAGTGGGTTGGGCTTGGGTGCTGAGATAGATGAGTGAGCTGGGCTTGGATGCTGAGATGGATGAGTAGGTCGACGCTTACGACAAAATTCTTCTGTTCAAACACATCGTTTGAAGAGGTAATCGTGAGAGGAGGCAGACAGCATACAGAAGTTTAAAAAACTGTATGACAAAACCGGCAGTGCGAAAGGTGGGGTTCCACGAGTGTAAAACTCTCTCCCTCTACTGAACGAATGACTGACCTGCAGGTGTAGAACTACTACTGCAGAAGGCAAATGCCTAAAGAGAATATTTGACGTGAGCGTTAATAGATATTTCCCCCAATTTTCCTCAACTGGTCCAACACAACGTTGGATTAAGTCAATAGGGCTTTTCATACGAGGCTACTTTAGTTCCCATCCGCTGCAGACCATCGAAGTGTTGTTTTGGCTGTTCGCTGTGACTCAGCTTCCACCACCTCAGCTCTGTCGTAGCCAAGAGGTGCTTTTGTGAGGAAAGCTTGACTACCTGACGGAAGGACCCCAAGCGCCAACCAGAAGATCTCCCAGTACGTTCACACAGACAAACACACACACAAAAAAAAAAGCCGACGTGTAAATAACGTGTAAATCGACGCTGTGTTTGCCAGTCTTGTGTTCCATAAAGATAAACGATCAAATCAAACATTCCGGCCAATAAGGATTTGCCATTGACGGTTCGTATCGGCGGAAATTCCAAGTCTTTACCTGTGGGTCGCCTAAGTAATGAATAACAAACAGGTTCACCTGTTCATCTGCTTTCGTTGAAGGAGCGAGCAGTCGGAATGAGAGAAGAGAGGGAAAAAAGAAAACGCACACGGTAGTTATGTTCATCCGTTAAAAGAAAAAAAATATACTTTAAAAATCAAAATTTCCCACACAGAGGGGGATATAAATTTGCGATGAATGCAAATTTTATGTCTTTTAATCTTGAACATTGTTTCCGACACTATACTCAAGCGTGAAGCATATTCTCTCATATTCTTGGCTTTATGTTTTTGATGAAATTGGTCTGATCTACGCAATCGTCGAATATTATTAAAGTTTTTAATACCACGAAAGGTCAGGAATACATTTTGAACAACTTTCAGTCATTTCAGGTGCTGTTCAAATTTGAGCTAACTCTGCCTTGAAACAAAGACGATTTTGTCTAATTAAAGGTAGTTTTTTTTTCTAGTAGCGGCCATCTTGGATAGTGTTCGGGGTCAGTGGACACAGTAGTGAGAGGAGACCACATGAACACCATCCTTGCCAAGTTTGGTTCAGATTGGCTCAGTTATTTCAAGAGTAGGAGATTGAAATGTGAAGATACGGACGATGACAGAAGCCTAGTCCTAGTAAGGTCAAATCTCACGTAGCCATTGGCCAAATGATCCCAAGAGGAATGAATCCACAACGACTAAGGTTTGCCAATAAATGGTATGTATCAGTGATTCCTCTGCTTTCATTTCTACCGTTGATTTTGCTTTTACATCATTAGATGGACAACTGTTTTGCGGGCGAACCACTTTGTCGCTCACGCATATGTCGGAACGGACTGTTAGGAATGTACCTGAGTAATTGCGTTCAGTAATTTTCAAGTGAAGCTACGCAATATCAAGGAATAACTTAGAAAAGTTCTGTTCACTAAATGGCTATTTCACTGATGGTCCCAAAACATCGAAAAAAAAAGCACTCAGTACGACCATTTTCGGCTTACTACAAGGATTCCGATAGATGGAGTCCTGAATTCACGGCTTTGAAAAAGTTTGGGTTCCCGGGCTATAAAAGTTAAGAGAACCCCACCACTAAAATCAGGAGTTTCAGAAACTGTTGCGACCTTATATGCACAACTGTCATCAGTGGAATTAATAAAGTTTGATCAAACAGCAGCTCGGAATAACAAGGAAAATAAATAACGGCAAAAAATAACGACAAAAATAGAAACATTTTCATCGTTTTACTGTGACATATAAAACAAAAAATATCCTCTTCAGTTTCTAAATATCTGACAACACTTAAATGAAAACTATTTACACCTATTGAAGAACTGTAATCTCATGTCTTACAAAATTTCCAAAAAGTATATTTAGCTACAGATACTGAAGTAGTCCTGCGGGTCTATAGCACAGACTACTACTGCTCCAGAAGGAACTATATATTGATATGAGACACGCAAACTTCTGACGTTGCTGGAGTTCAGTAACAGCAGAAGAAGAAGAAGAAGAAGAAAACGAAGAAGAAGAAGAAGAAAAGAAGAGGAAAAGAAGAAGAAGAAGAAGAAGAAGAGAAGGAAAAATACTAAGAAGAAGAAGAAGAAGAAGAAGAAGAGCAAATCTGGCCTCACATGAACCTGTCGATCTGGTGTGGTGAGAGGGAGCGTGCTCATTAACATTTAAATCTGCTTCTTAATTTATTCCGTGAACGTTTCATGTAAAAGAGCCGATACTTTCGCTCGATAATTCCCAGCTGATGACCTCGGGCCACAACAAGCGCAAATACGAACAATTTTCACATTCGTTTGGTAAACACTGGACCGCCTAAGGCAAAACATCATTTATTATTTCTTTTATACAGTTTGTGTTACGGGGAGAGAAATTTACACCCATGTTGCCCCTTCTCTCAACCTTGTATGTGTGTACTGACACACACACACACACACAGAAAAGTTACTCATTTCTCATTTAACACCGAGGGGAGGATGAACACCTGGGTTGGGTGTAGGCCAACGGCCACACTCAGGATTCGAACCACACACAAGACAAGTGTGAAATACAGGTATTATTACGTGACGTCAGATGGAAATTATTCACTGGGCCAAACTCGTGTTGAGAGTGGACGTTTGGATGTTGGTATTGTTCCACGGAAGAGTGGGAACTAGCCTTTTTTCCTCGTATGTCCCACAGGATTCATGTGTGGCAACATCCATGCGCCATCCTAGTCAAGATACTTGCGATCTGAAGCCACTCGTAGGATTTCTGGAATCCTAAATTTCATAAATTTTGTTTTTATATAGAAAATAAGAACGTGTGGTAATTATTTCCAAATATATGTCGCAATTTAGGGTCGCGAGAGGTACTTGGGAAGGATATATAGCAAAAGTCCTGATGGTTCACAGCAAGACTTACTTGCAGGAGGACAGCTCATGGGAAGGACAGATAACTGAAAACCTTAAAGTCTATTTCAGTCCCTGATGACGTGACGCTTGGCAGATTTTGAGGAAATAGAAGTTTGATCCAAATTACTGGAACAATAAGTACTGGAAAAAATGTCTCCCAGCGATTAAGATTTAGCTCTGTAGTTAATACGCTTTTCTCTCTTGACAGTTCATGAATTCTGTATTAAGCACCTGTTCTTGTAACTAAGTTCATAAAGACAGTCAGAGAAAAAAAGATGAGGCTTCTTCCTATAAACCTTTTCTAATGTCCTTTTCTCAAAGGCGGCAAATGCAAATTCTATAACCACCTGATGACGGAGATGTGTGGCGGAAAAAGGGGCAACAGAACTGTTACATTTGATCCGTAGTTGCGGCCTGGGCCAGACACGTCCTTCTGTGTGTGTGTGTGTGTGTGTAGGTGAACCGCAAGTCTTAGGCTAAAGCCCATTAGAAAGTTTTGATTAGTTTGAGCTCTAGCTGTGGAAAATGCATACCAATTCCTAAAGCTGTTTCCTGACCACCCTCACCGACAGCGACAAGACCGTGAAATGATGAATGGAAAAACGAGTTGCAGAAAACGGCATTCGGGAAAGTAATCGCTTTAGTAAATAGCAACGGGGGACACTGCTGGCACTACGGCACGCCGCTGGGAAAGTGATCATTTGGGTATCCGTTGACTTGATCTAATACAGCGATCTGTAAGCCAAGTGGAGATGGTATATATATATCATTTTTTCTTCCATACTTGTTCTCCGTTTCTCGCGTTAGCCACGTACAGCCAGGAACAGACAAAGGAAGACCTCATTCGCTCACATCAGTGTGAGCTGTCATTTGTAATGCAGATGCACTGAAACCACAGCCTCTCTCCACAACTAACCCCTACAGGCTTTTCCGTGGTTCCACCCAGCTGCTTCACACGCCCAGGTTCAGTTCAGTGACACCACGTCGCCCCCCATATACCACATACATATACCCACAAGCAAGATGCTGGAACTCTCAGATGGTGTCGTAAATGACACATGTAGCCTCGGCCACCTACGGCATAATCATATTAGTCTTTACCATCTGAAGGTGAAAGAAAACTGTCGTTAAATGACACTGCTTAAGAGAAACCCTGTAAATGTTTAGCGCACAATAACCGTGGGGTGCAGGAGTACACAGTACAGACATGAGATTGCAAAGGTCTCTATATACAGTCTGCGATCTTACCGGACTCACGTTTACAATATTTACGAACCAAAAGGTAGCATATGCCTCACAGAATATTCCTAAAGGCACGCTCATATTATGGAATACATGTTATATTTACAACTGTAATCTGCGATTTATTCATGATTTATGATACAGCCTAAATACAGTAGCTTAGAATGTAAAAATTTTTTGGGGGGACAACGCGTTTATGTAAGCTTTTTATAGTTTTATTCTGTATTTGTCTTTCAGTTCCATCGCTGGATATCCTCTCCAAATCATTTCCCATTGACCTGTTCCCCGCTTGCGATCCTGGATGACTCAAGGAATCCCTTCTGCACACACTACACAGATCGAGGGGTGACGGAGAGGCCTACGGCAGGCAAAGGCTTGTGCCAGGCTAAGGGCGGCCGGTACTGTTTAAAAACAATGGCCTGTGCCGTTTAAAGATAATGACAAGGTGCGGACAACGCATGATATATATAGATTAAACCCAGAGGAACATGGTCCATATGTATAAATACTTTCTACCAAGTGAAAAAAAGTAATTACCTGAACCTTCCATCCTGCCACCACCAGTATCGTCTGTTTACCAGCGTTTACAAGAGGAGAGCATCAGGAGGTAGGCGGGCCTCTGTGTCTTCCGGAAGCAGCCATTGTGGGAATCTACATCGCCCGAGCGCTTAAAGTAGTTCACTGAGTTGAGGGGAAGACGTGGTGGAAGCCGAAGTGGTCCCCACACAGCCCTTGGGGGTAGCCATTAACACTTCGTTACGTAACGGGGCGTAACAAGGGCCGTGACCTCCAGGAGAGTGGGGGTATGGGACAAGACACGGCTGTGGACAGCACGTCCCTAGCTCCGTTCCTAAGACGCTTCCCTCCGTATAAGATACACACTTCTACTTCCTAAAGTTCTAACTGCAGATGAGTCCATCTTCGGGCAGACGGATGCTATAAAGCTATTCTGTATTGAGGTTTCTCTCAGTCGAGGACCAACTGCGTCAACATCAACAAAAATATTGCTTTTTGTGGCATTGTCTTTCCTGCCGCGGAGTAATACACACACACACACACACACACACACACACACACACAGGTAGCCAGCTGTGTCCAGAATAAGACCGACCATCCATCAGGATCTGGGTAATTGCTGACGATGTGAGGAACACGGTAAGGAAGGCGCCCCACTAGCAGCAGGAGCTACCTCCTCACGGAACTTCGACCACTGTTCACCATAAGGTCTCATGGCTCCCAGGTCCCACTTGCCATGGGGGGCCCAGCCCAGGGGGAGAGGGGAGCCCAGCTCACGGGGAAGGGGGGCCCAGTTCAGGGGGAAGGGGAGCCCAGCTCAGGGGGAACATTTATAAACTGTCGATTCTGAATTTCGAAAAGTCATCATCAGATCATTCACCAGTTGAATTTGGATCCAACTAAAATATACAACACAATAGGCTGACTTAGTACCATCTATAATCCAACATATTACAGACATACTAGAGCAGCATACCCACACCTTATACTTCAACTTCTGTATGATACACTTACTTGTGAATCTGTTATACAGACATACGTTCAAACTGTAAATACGTTATGCCTTACGTATGGTAGCGTCGTGATATGCCTCGCCACTGGAGGTGATGAGAGCAGGTTTTTGATTAATGTCTTGCCTGCAGGTCAGAAGGAGTGAGGGAGAGAGAGAAGCGCTTGGGTCATAAGTCGGTGGATCTTATCAGTGAGATCAGTTTTCTAAATAGAGTTTCTATATTGTATAGAAAACGTGTGCCGTGTGACCTTCAACCGTATAGCAAGACACCTTTCTATCACACGTCCTTTACAGATCCAAAAAATTCTCTCTGCGGTCTCAGTGAACTGCTGTACACCATGAACTGAATAATAGTCATCTCTGAAGATTTTCAGTATATGGTAGATAGAATAATGAACAACCTGGTTGACTGGTTGGTTTGTTGGTTGAAGCTTTACGACTGTGAACTGCCAGGGTCATTAAGGCCGTCAGCGTCAAGCTGCCACCAACCGGAAAATCAATTAACACCTTCTTCAGGAGTTGAGGATCATCCAAGACCACATCCTCTGTCACCATACGTGTGGTCCATATTTACCTGGGGTTTGCTTGTCATTAGCATATATAACAGATATATGAAACGGTCATTAGCTATAACTTCATAATTATAGAACAGCATCAAAGCCCCTCTTAAAATCTTTGATGGGAGAGAGAAAAAAGTAATTGTCTAAGACAAAAATTATATTACAAATATAATCTTGCACCTTACCATCTCCCCAGTCATGTGTATCAAAGACTTTCTCTCAGTGTGATATGTGTCACCCTGGTGTCAGTGTGACGCATTATCACACGCTGAAAATTACCTCATTTGGATCAAGACGTTTAACTGTTTCACTGCGCAATGTGCACAGTTATAAGGAATGCCTTACGTTAACATACCATACAACGATGTATATATATATATATATATATATATACACCGAAAATTATGGGCGCTTACTTCGTCAATACAATCTCGTGGCGTATATGAAACAGGCAGACTCTTCTTACCCTATCAGACAACACACCAACGAGAGGAGGAACTTCATTTCAAACACACAAGAAATAAAAACACTACGAATTCTCAATGAGAAACAAGCATGTATCCGGCGAGTGGTCGAAGGTGGTCTGTATGCTCGCCACAATAACCGTCGCCCCAGGACGGCAATCAACAATACCCGAGTTCTTTCCTTATCTCCTCACAACAAAAAGCGGAAGCCTCATTCCTCCTCATTCGCCTCATTCCTCATTCGCCACGAGGAACGACAAAGGCTGACCGTAAAAGACGCCCACCAGACCACAACATCAGGGGGAAACCACACTCACAGGCCAGGTGCAGCCGGGGAATCTATCTGGATGGAGGGACTGGGGGAAGGGGGGGGGTTAAGAATAGGCCTCGTCTGTCCCTTGTTCCACTGGTAAGGATAGGTCATGAATGGAGACGGGCGACACTGGATGAAAGGAGGGGAGAGTGGGGGGAGGATATAATGAATAGGCCTCACCTATCCCCTGTACCAGGGATAGGTACTGGTGGGGTCAGGATCATGCTCCATGAAGGTAAAGATTATCAGAGGGACTTAATTTCTTCGTCTAAATGATACTGTATGTTGTTCATCTCCTGTGGACAGGCTGTTAACAGTGAGTGCTTCAAACTCACCCTATTCGGTACACACTGTAAAAAATCATGTTAATGTATAAGATGGTTCCGGACATCACTACAACATTCCTAAGTCGGGAGGGCAGCACTTCCCTGGGCGGCTGCTGTCCACAACCTAAACACAAAATTCCCGTCTTAGATTGTGTTCAGTAAGGCAATTGTTTCAGGAGGGATTAAAGGAATGTTTGCCCGTAAACCAGCTTCTTGGCCCAATATTCCATTAAGAAAATACATATCATTATCAGAGAACAAAACACTATGCCAATTAACTCCTTTCGGGGGAAATAAAAACAAGGACGTTATCGAAAAGAGCCAAATTAGATACGATCTTTTACATTGTCGTCGACGAGGAATCTTGCAGTGGTGCTCAAACTTTTATTCTCTTCCGACACATTTCAGTTACATTTCTGTCTGAAGCGTTTCAGACCGAAACTTCTTTTAACTGAAGTTGAAGAGCGATCGCCTTTGATCGTTATAAGCCTGACATATCCTCAGATAAAAGGCATTTGATAACATCATCCACGAAAGATATAATCAAACTTGGTTAAACAGTGTCTACACGTGGCGTCAGCCAAAGGATTCGCCTCCAGATTCCTTGAGCCTTGAAGTGGAGTTCCCTAAGGAGATGTTCTTTCTCCAACCCTCTTCAATATTTCCCCTACTCCATCCCCTCTCACCCAATGCAAACCACAGTGTGAACGTCTTCTTAAATGCAGATAACCTCACACCTACAACACAATACACTAACACCAAGTGAGCAATAACAAACAAACATGCAACACTTCATCAAACACTTAGGACACTGGTTTGCTCAAAACAGAATGTCTACATCCCCACAGAATTTCGCCGTCATCCCTTTAACTCATTATAGACATGAATCTAACGAGCACCTTCCCATGATCCTAAATGATCAAACCACTCCTACTCAATAAAGTATCGGTTATCCTTGTTATCATTTTTGCAAACACAGGTTATTCATTCCCCACACAGTAAACAGAAACATACAGGCCACAAGTAAATGCCCTCAGAACACTCACTAGCAACAGTTTCGGACAAGAAAAAGAATCCCTCAGCATCCTCTAAAAACAGTTCATTCGCTCCACCCTAAATTACGCCTCACCTTCCTGGTCATCACACTTTTCAAAAACAGAAATAACAAAATTACTATAAAAAAAGAAAGAAATCTCAGGACCATTTCCAGCTGCTCATCAGTGACAAACGCCGAACATCTAAACGACGAAACCAAAATTCTTTCATTACAAACCCAACTCAACATTCTCAGCACCTTGCTCTCTGTAACAGCGCTAGACTCCTCCCATTCCAAGCACCCCATATAATCAACGACAAACTCTCGTGCAGAAACATAGCTCATCCCTTTCTCTCTTCTGGTAGTCGAGCAACTTATGCTCACAAGTACATCCCACTTCAACAAACACCGCATTAACAAAACACATGCACACTGGGGTGACTCAACGAGTAATAAACCACCACCCTCTACATCCAGATCTAAACTCCGCTCCACCAGACATACACCCAACTTAAACGATGACCCCCAGACATACACAAGTTACACTTTTTCGTCAGTGTTCTGAACACTACCGTATTCTATCTAACGTTGCAAACATCGATTCAAAACATCACCACACTTCTTAAGCCAGAGATACAACTTGCATACTAAAGGCACTGAACAATAATTTCTCAATTGTTCTGCACTCATCATACACAGACACACACACACGTATGCCAGGCAACTGAGGTGATAAACCAGACCATCACCTTGCCAAGATCCTGGTGAAGACGCACCACCAACGGCAGCATTGCCAGGAAGGAAGAACACATAGGGCCAAGGAAGGGCTGGGGGTGCGACGTCATAAGGCAGGGATTCCCCAGAAACTCAACATAAACTAGTTATCTATTCACCTGCTGAAATACATATTGGAATTCCATCTTCTGTAAGAGAAAAGCAAGCACGAAATTATATATTTTTTCCTCCTCTTGGGGAATAGAATATTCAAGATACTGCAGATTGGGTATCGAACCCTGGCTGGCGTTCAAGCAGTCGCCACAATTTATGAAAGCAATTACTGAAGGCCGATAAAGTCTGGTTGTTGTCCCAGCTGTTGGTGGTATTAGTGCCTCTTGTAGGATATTGTGGTGCGGGCGGTCTCCCAGCTGATGTACACGGACGACCGGGGAGCCAATGATTAGGCGAAGGGAAGCCAAGACGCCCCTGTGGAGCAGATGGCTCGGGCGACGTGGAGCCAACTGCTGGAAATGTTAGTGTGTGTGTGTGTGTGTGTGTGTGTGTGTGTGTGTGTGTGTGTGTGTGAGTGTGTGTGTGTGATTATTATTGTATGTTTACGGAGTGTATCCCCTGGGTCGATTAAATGGGTATATGGCTTAGGCTGGTGTGTATATACAGGCACAAACACACCAGCCTAAGCCAGGTAGCCATTTAATCGACCCACCCAGAGGGGAGGATGAACCACCTGGGTTGGATGTGTGCCGACTGCCGCGTCCGGGATTCGAATCCATGTGTGGATGCGTTCATGTGTGTATGCGTTTGTGTATGTATGATATATTATAATCAACTGTACCTTCTCATGTACAATCAAGCAAGGAAGGCCTTCTTCACAAGCAAAATGACAGATGGTACAGTGAAATCTCTTTGAAATCTGCGTGGGAGTGTGTGGCCAGCTGTTCCCCTATCAGTTTGCACTACCGTGAAGTAAATGTGCACCAAAGATAATACGACGGAATGGCCAGTGGTAGGCGGGGAGCGGCGATGGCCAAGTCCTCACCGGAGAGGACATAACGCTAAAACTATGAGTGCAGTGCGAGAGCAAATACTTCTTCCATATGTTTAGGATATCATGTTCGAGGTCTTTCATAACGCAGTCCTGTACAAAACTTTGTTTGCGCCATCAGCCTATAATGCTGCGCCAGCCTATAAGAATGCACTTTGCTTGCGCCACTAGCCTATAATGCTGCACAATTGCTTGTCGCACCATCCTACCGCAGGTTCTGTGTGTGTGTGTGTGTCCCTACCACCACCACCACCACCACCACAGCCCATGGCAGCCATACGCTCTTGTTTATCCCATCTGCAGTTGTTCTGCAAGTGTCAACACAATTTGCATAAATCCTTCCTCGCCCCCTCAACTCTCTCTTCGCGCTCCGTCTCCTCCTCTGTCTAAACAGAATCTCGCTGGCGCCGAAACAATGTTCTTTGGTTGGAATTTAGTTGACCCATGAGGGAACGCCATCACGCCCACTGAACAAATACGTACTTGGTAAGTTCCCGGTACTCTCTCTCTCTCTCTCTCTCTCATTCCTCCTGCCGTGCCTAACTCTTGAGTGCCCTTTGTCTGCAACACGAGACCTCTCTCTCTCTCTTTCCAACACACGTTGCATGGACCAGCAACGAGCCCTCGTCACCTGGCGTCTTACTCTCTCTCCCCAGAGCCGACTCCCCACTTGAATGCACCAGCAGGAGCCTCCGTCACCAGCACCTGATTCTCTAACGCCGACACGTACACACAGTTCCTCCTGCAGGAGCCTCTTTGTCTCGCCAGACATCTAGTGGACTCCATCCCTCTCTCGTTCTCCTGTGCCAACTGCTTTTGCGATCACCCCCGTAATATATGGCATCTAAGTGCCAATAGCATATATATATATATATATATATATATATATATATATATATATATTCTCACACGTGCTTATATCGGTTCTTCATACATACTTATCACACTTAGAAGGTATATCTCTTGAAAGACTAATGTATATACAACACGTAGTGTATATATACATTTTTTTTTTGTAAATATAACTTATAGATATATCTTACTCGGTTCCGCGATGGATTAAAACTCCACGTTACCCCACGGAGCTGAGGTTGGGACACAGCACAAATCACTAGGTCACTAGTGGCTGAGTGTTCTAACTTTCGTGTGGCCCGGGTAGCCGGACTCACCTCCTAAGGTTCGAATCCCACCCGTGGTGTAGATACAACCGGAAGGCTTGCTGACCTTGAGAGACGAGAGTTTACTGAAATGAATACAATAAGTCTCGTATATGTTGTTCATTTAGAACATCTGTAACTAAGCGAATCACCCTCAGCCCCTCTCTCGTCTTCACAGACTTTTGTTTCTATATTATTAAGCGCATCTTTTCAGGTGTGTTTCTCCATGTCGTCTTTTTTTAGAACTCGCATTCACCTACATAATGGTCCGACTGACCCATGTCACAGTTAAAGCCCTGTTTGTGAACATCCTTCCAACCCGGACAACAACATTGACGAATTGCGTCCACGCTGGACACCGGCAGCAGCAACATGAGAATGTTATCTGCTAAAAGCTACGTAATAACATTCTTTACATCGAGAGTTAGTTCGACCAACATGACGGCGCCACTCACAGATTATCACCCTCGGCCTCGCCTCAACATCCACTGCAAGAGGTAAATTCAAGCTCGGCTCAAGGCCGGCCGACAATTGACTCCAGTCACGTCTTTTCAACTTGTCTTTCCCAGACACCCACACTGGATATTCCCATGTTCCTCTCAACTCTGCCTGACTACATTCTATTCTTCCCCGTATCTCATTTTCGTGGGTTTAATTTTTACGTAAAACATTGAGCAAGTTCATCTTAATGGACTTACACTTATACTTATCCACTTCAGTGTTTCTGCAAACCTACTCTGGTCTGAGCAAATTACTGCGGTCATCATCAATAAAGGAACCTCTTGGAAAACTTTAACCGGCAGATCACAGGATCGAAACCCCACATGAGGCCTTAACGTGTACCATTAACAATATGTCGTTCTTCAGAATCCATATATCTACGAATATATATATATATATTTCTTCCTATCTCTCTATCAAAAGCTCCTCACAACTCTCGTATCTCCTTTGACGGTTCTGTAATTCCACCTCTTA
>JAYMFT010138297.1:0-12883 GCA_038088735.1 Panulirus argus
GGGGGGGGGGAGAGAGAGAGAGAGAGAGAGAGAGAGAGAGAGAGAGAGAGAGAGAGAGAGAGTTGGTTGCGTGCCTGATGATGACGTGACATGAGCATCGACTCTGCTCCGCGGCATAATGACAAAGACGCGGAGTCGTCGTGATTGAGATCTGTCACGCGAATTCTTCTCGCACAGCTGGAGAGTTACACCGCGACACCTTGACTGGCGGTGTCGTTAAAAGACTTGTTGAACCCCCTTTGTAGTCAAGGAATACGGTGGATATAATAAGGTGTGTGTGTGTGTGTGTGTGTGACACTGGCAGGAAGTAGCGACAGTTACTGTGAAGTAGTAGATTGCATTATGAAAGTGTATTTAATATTATTAATGGGAGATGAAAGAAGAGGACGACGATGATGGGAAGTTCTCCACTTCTCTCTTAGCGGCCTGGAAGACATCTGAATGTTGTTAACCCTTTACGGGGAAAAGACCCTGAATTGTTACCATTTAAAACGAACGCGAGTTTAATGTCCTCCTGAGGGATGCCCGGCGGTGCTTTGTAGCAGATATAGTACAAGTGTGAGAGCAGAGACTGGTGTGAACGAGGGACCTAAATAAATTTACATATAAGAGTACCTATCTAAGGGGAGTGCGATGTCACCAGAGCTGAGTAATGTCTTTATTGAGATGCCCATTGAAACAACGGTTTACTTTGTTGTGGGTAGAGGTGTTAAGGAGTTCGCCAAGTCACCACCTGCTCAGAGGTCCCCAGACACACCAAGAGCCTGCCCTCAGTTAAATGCAAGGTACAGTTGAACCACAAACGGACAGAGTGAGTTCCATCACAGTGATTGTATTTCGGTGATACTGTTCTCTTGCAATAAACTGATGAGTTTATAGACTACTATAAGTCACTCAGACGTGTATGAAGACGACGATGAAAATTAGCGTATTACTAAGACTACTCCAACCATTTGAATGGAAGGAAAAAAAGGCTTAATGAGCTTGGGTATCTGGGAGTGAAAGTTTATTAAGGATGGTTCCGGGAGACCAGAGGCTGGGAGACTAACGGAATGAAACGGCAATGCACAGAGAAATGTTATGAACGGGAAGAATGTAACTACAGTGCGTCCAGCGAGCCTGTATGATGGAGTGGGTTATCCCTCACACTAGCTAATGTACTGATGTGAAACACCCGATCTCTTTGATATACGTGCAATGAGTGTCTTCAGTCAAACTAAATGGCTTCATTTCATACTGCCTTTCTAATCGACCACATCTTTAGAAGCTTCGTTCCAAATCACGTTAAATGTGCGAGGCTGGCAGCCACCTTGGAGTGTGGCGTCCTACGTTCCCACGGCCTTGTGGAGCCAGAACACACCACTGCCTAAAACCATAGAGAATGACGGCAAGTCTCCGCGTGACCCCGCTGCTCGCCTCCGACCCGTTAGCAGCATCATCACTACGCTACAGGTCGCGGGAAAGTCCCGTATTTACAAACATCAAAGCCTCTGTGCAAGGAGACGCATACTTTCCGCGGATGCGTGAGAGGGCTTGCAGGAGAGGAGGGCTGTCGGGAGCGGCGACACCTGTGGTCGTGGTGCCCAGGGGCAGCCAGCCCAGACCAGCGCTGCCCGAGCCTCTGCCTTAATTACCCCTCGCAGACGTCACGCCCCCACAGGAAAACTGCCACCTTGGCCGTATTTATGGATACCACACTGCCGTCTGCGGCCTCCCCAAGACACTCATTTGCTAAGCTGGAGCTGGAGGCCATCACGGGATGCAGGAGAGGGCACGGGATGGCCAGGAGGTGTCCTTCATGGCCAAGGCATATGGCCAGGTCCCGCAACAGGAGAATGTGAAATGGCAATGGCTATTTCTACAACGGGCGCCAATTTTATATATAATTTTTCCAATGTCCGTCGTGTGTGTGTGTGTGTGTGTGTGAGTGTGACGGATATGTGCAGTCCCGGCAGGACAGGGAGGAGTGGACTGCAAAATAACGGCCAGCGGGCCCGAACAACGCCGGGGGTGCACCGCGCCCACAACCAGCCCTCCTCAACTCGCTTGTGGCGGTGGTCCTCCCTGCACTTCCGCCTGAGTGATGCAACTCACGTCCTTATCCAGTAACACTCAGGTGTAGCACGACAGCTTGTACCACACAGCTGGGGTGTTAAAAGCGGGACGCTCGGACTGCCAGCAGCAACAGCATCTGTTTGTTCGTGGGGGACTGGTTGGCTCTCGTCATAAAACGTAAAGAAAACGGGTTTTACAAATTTAGAACAAAGTGTCTAACGAACTAGTGAGACAGTTTAAGTGTGCGTGTAGCGAAGGGCTGCGACGTGCGGCCAGACCCAGCACTTACCCACGCACCACCACAGGCTGGGGCAACATCCCCTCTCTCTCTCTCTCCTCCCCTTGCCAGACATGATTTTCCTCTACCAAAACCATAAATTATGCGAAACACTGGCTCCAAAAATACAGGGCAAGATTCCGAAGTAATATTTACTAAAAAATACAGTATTACTGATACACTCGCACTGCAAGCATCCACAGTAACATAATCGGAAGGAAGCATTAGTCTATACATTTAACTAACTCACCAAGACATTCTTCACATTCATACAACGTCCGCAGAAGTCCCGTACGGCAGTATCATGCAACGAGGACACGTTACCCTAACAGAGACGTGAAGGTTTGTATGGCATACTTATAGACCATAATGTAATCCTCAGTATGCACGGCTTGAGCGGCGCCGGTCTCCCGCGGACGGAGGAAGGCACCACTCCCGTCAACGTACTCCTGTGGGAGGGAGGGAGGAATAACTACGCCGGGAGAGAGAGAGAAAGAGAGGGAGGTAGACGCTTAACGGTGGTGGAGTTGTCGTGGTCACGGGTGACTGCCTGCCTGTCTGTCTGTCTGCCTTACCCACCTCTCGGGACCCGCATCACACGAGTACTCCGCTTTGCCCACTGAACGACGACGACGACCCGTTAACCCGGAAACATGAATGACCAATTTTAAACTGTTTATTCTGCACGTCGGCAACGTATGGTCAAGTGCCACACAACCTCCTCATACACTACTTTCCTAACCTTACAAACACCCAGTGTTATCATCATCTATATAAGACGGATGTGACAAGAAATCATGGCCCTGTTTTCTAGAATTGGCCAGAATTGATCAACTGCTCTCGGTGTGCTGACAGCGAACGGCTGAGTCGCTACGTGTCAACGGAAACACTCCTCACAAGGAGTCGCAAAGTGGGGAAAGTAACAGTTCGTTCGAGCCTGAAGCAAAGCCGACACTGTGCACATTTCGAGAGAAAATGACCCAATGATGTGCCATAATGCTAGACAATAAGCGATAAGAAGGGTCTCTGAACTTCGGCAGACAACTCCACTACCAGTGACAAACGAACACACACACACACACACACACACACAACTGTATATTTCATTTTCAGCTAAACGGCTACCTAAATTCAAAACACCGTTGTTTATGTATTGATTCTCTAGCACAACCTGCCGAAGGAAAGACACCCCCTAGCCGAGGATAAACACCTGTCATCGACTGATATCCAGCCAGCAACAAAAACCACATTAGCATTTGAAAAAGGCCAATCAGGAAGGGGAGTGGGCACAGGCCTGCCGAATGTCGGCGCCCTTAAACTACAAACTGGCCCGCTGCGATGAAGGTGGACTAAAAATACTGGTGCTAATGTTGTTACTCTTGAGTTTCTGGTTCGCTTCGTTTACAGTGTTTTGTGCCAGTACTTACAGGGGAGGGGAAGGGAGGGGAGGGGCTGTTACAAAGGCGTGGAGGTCAATATAAAACCCTCCGAGTAACCTTAACCTTGGTAACAACAGCGTTCAAAATCTGCTGCACTGAGTAGTTACTCAATCATCAATGTACAGTTGAAAGCGTCCGTTAAGGCCCGGCGATCGAACCCCAAGGGTCGTACTTAGTTAAGGCCTGGCCATCAAACCCCCAAGGGTGGTACTACGTTAAGGCCCGGCCATCAAACCCCTCTTAGAGTCGTACTTAGTTAAGGCCCGGCCATCAAATCCCCCTAAGGGTCGTACCGTCGTGTGGAAGGGGTTAAAGAAGTGGTCAGACGAGATGTTGCCGGTGTGGCCGGGCGTGTGTGTGGAGCTGGGAGGACCGGTTAACCTCTGCCTATATCGTAGACGGAGATCTTCGTAACCCTCACTCCCCCCTCACCGCCAGGAGGGAGGGGGAGGAGACTTTTCGGTCACCTTAACTACCCCCTCCCCCCCACCTGCGATGCCACACTCCTCCTGCCGCTCTTTACAATGGTCATGGGTCCTGATGGGCATGGGTCCTGATGGGCATGGGGGAACTGCTACCGCTCCCTTAGACGGGGTACAACACACCCGCTGGGAGCGAATTATGCCACTAATAAAACGCGACGCGAATGCCGGTACTGTGATACAACAGTGGCCATGTCTACAGTGACCATATCAATGGATACAACTGATTCATGGCAGATACTGGTGGTCTCTGGTGTAGGCTTAGGGCTGCCGAGGCGGCTGGGGCATGGAAGAGGGTTAAGACCTGGAGTGTGAGTACAAGGTGGGAGGAAGAAAATGGCAAGACCGGTGAGGAGAGGGCAAGAGGAGTGGGATGTAGCTGGTAACACTGGCGGATGAGAGGAAGGGATGGATGGTGATAAGTGTGAAAGCGATACGGATGACAACGTTAGCGAGGAGAGGGACAGAGGTGGATGGGGGAAAGCCTTTTGGGATACGAAAAACATCCCAAATCAAAACAAAAGTGGATGGCACCCAGCCTTACGGATCCCGCCACAAGAGCGTCAAAAGTCTCGTCTCGTCTCATTAACTCTCACTTTTCCTGTAGTCACCTGGCACTCCTCCAAATCAATAATAATAATAATAATAAAATTATAATAATAATAATAATAACAAATAGTTATAATAAATAATAATAATAATAATAATAATATTAATAATAAAAAAAATAATAACAATAATATATGCATAAGTAGACAAGACGCACACGCATCCTTGCTTTTGGTGTTGGTCGCCCAGTGTGTAACTGGCGTAAGCCGGGGTGTACATGTGCTTGAGTTTACATAATGTTAAAACATCGTACATATAAATGATTAAAAGAAGGAGCAGCACGAGTATAAAACTCTTCCCGTAACACACCCAAATAGTAATCAAATACTATACACACGATAAGTAAACTGTGTGTTAAGACAACAAAAGGTCAGCATCGTAAACAACGCCCCCTCCTTCCCTCCCTCCCACCACTAAACCTTCCCAAACACCATCGCTGAGGTGGGTTCTCAAGATGGCCAACACACCAGAATCTGAATCACTATCGGAGAGCAGGACCGTACAGACATCGAGAGGAGGTAGTAGGGTGGGCAGGCAAGGCAAGATGGGGCTTGAGAAGGGCGATGAACTCCTAGACCCGTAGCTGGGCTGGCGGGCTGCTGTGTTGATACCGCAACCTCCCTCCCGCCTCTCCCTGGCCGACATGCCGCCGCCGCCGCCAGAGTGACGTCTCACTGCTACTCTCGCTTATGTTATAAAATTCGTGTAAACGTGTACTTTATATATATATATATATATATATATATATATATATATATATATATATATATACCGTTATGTTTGCCTGTCTGGATAAACAAACTAAAAACTAAAAGCGACATATATTCACAGTTTTAAAAATGATGTCCCCACGCTCCTCTTTCTATCTCTCTTACAGCCTCAGTGACAGCCACCACCAGACGGGTGCACGGTAAACACAGTAACCCAGAGGTACAGTGGCGGGCCAGCGGGCCAGTCACGCGCCCTGGCCGGGACGAGGATGGATAGCGTACCCAGGGTATACAGGTCCCGGGCGCCCGGCATACACCGGCCATGCGTCCAGCTCATGTGTCAACAGTGTCGCCCGCCGCGCCACACACGCGCACCTCATCCCTCTCCAAGACACGAGTCATTCCTCCTGGACACCCACACACTCCCACGACTCTATTCCCTCCTCACACGCTCTCTCACTCCATAACCAAAATATAATCTTGGACTTCATATCATAACAACATGAATTAAGACAATGCCTCGAAGTCTGGGAAAAAAAATGCTTTTACTTGAAAATTACGAAGTTTGTCCGGTGTTGTGTTTACGAGTTACAGTTGTGGTACCTTACCCCTGTGTAAAGCAGGGGGATTCAAATCGCCGCCGTACACCAGGTGTACTACAGGAGGCAGTATAAGAGACGCCGGGCTCGGAACAGGTTGGTGTATAATGCTCTGCAGGGTACAATGGCCACGCTGTCCAACAGCCGTACAGACTTGCGCCTTCTGCACCCTTCCTATAAGACCGCCAGTCCCACACCGCGGGTTGTTCCGTCCGTGCCTGTATTACAACCTCGCAGTGTTAGTAAATATCGGTGGTCGGAGAATCATTCGATCTTTTTTTAACATCGCTATGACGACTCAAAACCAAAATGTCTTTTTAATATTTTCTCGACAAGCTCTTCTGTGCTGGCGCCTGACCCCGTAACGCCGACGCAGGGAGCGTATAAAGTTGGGTTAAGGTGAGGTGATACAAGCGCGGAGGATAAGAAACATCATCAACTCACAATACGACGGCGGGAGGCGGGCAAAAACTGGTACTACAGGTTTGGTGTTGATATTTGTGTGTGTGTGTGTGTGTGTGTGTGTGTGTGTGTGTGTGTGTGTACCTCTTACCTTGACCCCGCCACGTCTCGCATAATCACGTAGATGGGTTTTGCCGTCGTGGTTTCTGTTGTTTTTTGTGGTGAAGAATTCTAAATCCACAATCACTCGTGTTCCCGAGATATTCTTCCCTAACTTCACAAGGCTGGTGGCGGAGTTTACCTCCTCATTCTCTAATGTTATGAGTTAAAACGTCAAATAAATTTCTCGATAAACGCAACACTCCTCCGCTCAACGCTTAGCGTTTGTTCAAACTTGGGCCATGCCAGGCCAGGTGACCATGGCAAACGCAGCACTCACAGAGCAATAATCCCCACTCCTCCTGCAACTGGACTGTGCCTCCATTTAACAGCCGACCAACAACAGTCCTGCAGGGAACTAAGTAAAGAGCAAGCATCATGCACTTCCCGCCAAAATCTACTAGCCTCGCTCAGGTGCAATGATTTTGGCGGGAAGAACTGGCGGGCTGGCAGGCGGCCAAGAGGGCAGGAGCGGCCAGCTTAGCCAGCCAGCACGAGCTCTACCTTGTCATCATTCCCTTCCCGCACCTCAACTGACCGCCACAACAGACGCTCACACGAACACACCGTACTATAGTGTTCTCTTTTAACGAAGAGCTCCAGTAAACTCTGCTGTACCAGGAGCATTTGTACTGAGCGCTTATTCAGTGATACATTCCGTATGGCAACAGACCTCGCGCGACCATCATTTTCCTACAATATATAACAAAGTTTAGCTGCTTTTATCGATTGCAACTGAATACACAACACAGTTACACAACACGCAACCCATTCAAGCACATCTGTACGTATATACATGCAGAAAATCACAACAAACACGTGACCTTGTAAATGCAGAAACACCAATAAGAAAAGGAAAGTAGAGAATCCTGAGCGCTTTCGTGTATTACCACATCATAGGAGTCCTCTAAAGATGTGGTGATACGAGTATACGAAAGCACTCAGGATTCTCGTGTATCCTCTTCTTAGTGTGTGTGTGTGTGTGTGCTGCCGTACTCCTGCTTTTGGTTACACAGTAAGTAAAGTCACTATTAGTGAGGCTGTATCATCGTCAGTTGACAAAATGGTGTAGTCTCCCTGAGGTACTTCATGCTCTAATGAAGTCCATAATCTCCCTGCTCCTTTCTGTGTTGCAGCATTGAGGCAGCAGGAGACTCCCCAATAAAAGGGTTCCTAGGATTATATAATATATATATATTTATATATATATATATATATATATATATATATATATATATATATATATATATATATATATATATACTGCCGCGCTTCCAAGCGGTGCACAACCCCCTACCGGGCCCCCATAGCCTTCCACCTCGCCTTGGGGATGGCGAGTGGCGAAGGAATATAACGATAATAAATCTGTCTGGCGTGATAAAGGAAAGATCAAGTTCATGACCATCGTGCAACAGGACACGACAGAGGAAGACTGACCGGTCCACGAGAGATGAGTAAACAGAAAACTCTGTAGACGGAAGACTTGCATTATATTCAACCATCTTTTTAATCACAATGAGGAGGAGGATTATGACGTGCTGCACTGCACCAGTGACAGACGGACGACCACCTGCTGGAGCGTAGCACGAGACAATTAAATCACTGCTGGCTACTTCCCCCTCGCCATAGTAATTGTGAATGGACACCTTGAGATGTCCCCCCACCTCACCAGCTTAGCCACCTCGCTACATGCCTCTCCCTCCCTTCCTCCCTCCCTCCTCCTTAACCCCGCCACAACACTACCTCCGCCTAACCTGAGCCTCCGGCGGCCTCCCTCCCTCCCGGCCTACCCGACCGCCCCTGCCCCTCGCCTCATACCAACCTCCCTCCACCGTCCCCTTCCCCCCTCCAAGAGCGGGCACTTGACCCAGATAACTTCCGCCTACCTGGACTCCCCTATTACCAGCTTTGGTATTCGGTCCGAGTTCTTGGTTTCACATACGGATTTTCTATTACCTTATTCTACACTACTGAACGAAACCTTAAACGCGAACGCAGGAGAAAATACAAATGAATTCCTGCCAACCTGAACGCCGATAATATCTATTTACGAAGTTCTTTCAGTACGTCAGAGGAGGGCAATAATGTAGCTGTTGGAAGCCACATTACCCCTCTCTTACGAAGGGTAGGTAAATCGCGTACTTCAAAAACAAAGTTCCCCAAACACTCTTGGAGGACAGTTCGAGCGAGCCAGCTGAAGTCGACTTCAAAAGGACTTTCTATCTACGTCTCCATGAAATTAAGAACGAAACACAAAGTTACACTTAAAACATCCGTAGACTAAAGGTGTATTGGTGAGCTGAGTAATGCGAGACAGACACCGGGAGAGTGGAATATGTAGAGAATGAGGAGCTCGGGAGAGCCCAGGGCGGCAGCAGAGAGAGAGAGAGAGAGAGAGAGAGAGAGAGAGAGAGAGAGAGAGAGAGGGGTGCGGGGGGCGGGCTGGCTGGGCCTGGCGGGGTGGCGGAGTACCCCGGGCCAGCTCCGGCACCAACTCCTCCGCCACTCCTGCCCGAACGACCCGCTCGACGTAAAGACTTTTTTTGATGAGGCTTCGTCTCCACTAGACAACAACCTAACCTCAGTTGCGTCCTGCCGTTCGGGGAACCACCATACCCCAGGCGGACCAAAAGTGCACGTTAAACTACTTGTCCTCCCGCGCGTGCATACGTAAATATGGCGAGCGTCTGTTCTTTCCAAAGAAGAGGAAATCCTTTAATATGCCACATCCCGTCCGTGTCACATCTCCCACCCGCAGAACCATTTCATAAACAGGACCTGTTCAACAAGTGCCGGCCCATAACAGCAGAGCCAATCTAAACAGTCGTGGTCCGAGTCCAGAGCAGTCTTGTTGGGCCAAGTGGTCCGGCATCTGCCACGTCTGGTCCAGCCGGTCTCGCTGGCACTGACAGTACCCACACACACACACACAGCTCTCCACTACCAACACCACCCTCTGCATCTCTGACATACTACCGGCGAGAGGTAGGGAGGCAATACGACCTAACGAGCGGGTTACATAAAAGCCAATATACAAAGCAAGACGTGTGGTGGGTTAGGGGCTTCCTCCTACCCTCATCTTAACAGGTCGCAGAGTCGGCCCGCTTTCCGAGCGTCGCGTCTGGCAGGTCCCGTGGTGTGTTTACGTGGAGAACCCTCGTATGGCGTGCAGGCCGTAGTGAAGATACCGTATCCCAGAACCTGAGGGACATAACTCATCCCACCCTTCGCGCACACGGCGACATCCAACCTCGGGGAGAAATCAATGAGAGGGCAAGAAGTGATCCCGCCAGACTCTCTTGCTCCTGCTGCCCCATGACCGCCTCGCCAGAGGAGACCCCGCGACACGCCACCTCCGCCCTTTAACGCTGATGCAAATAAGGCCGATTCGCCTCTCGGTTTTACACCGCTGGGTTACGCTGTTTTACACCGTCGGCCCGGGACATTTGGAGGTCATTTGGCATCGAGGAAGTCTACGTCAGACCTCTTCCATCTCTCTCCCAACTGTACTCGCACGGGATTTACGAAAGCCCTCAGCCAAAGAAATAGAGAGTCGGTACAACGCTACAGAATAACTGAAAGACGCATACAGATAGGGAGTAGTTACGATGGTCATATTCTCCCAAACGCCCGGGGGTGTAAATACAGTAGAGTGAGAGCAATGCAAAGAGAGAGGAAGGGGCACATCAGAGACGGATACAAACTGGCTCGCTCACATGGAACAACAATAATAATAAACTTAGTTAAATAAAGTCATCTAAACTATCGGTCTGTAGAAGCTATGTACACATCCAATGCTTTACCTCCTTAAACACACACTTTCTTGATAAACAACTTACGCTATTGTCGATTTTAGTGGTGCATTTCTACTACTACGGCTCTGTCTGGGACTAGAGTCGTGGGGAATTTATATTCATCTAAATCTCTCTTTCAGCATTAGCTTTTCCTGCGCCAGCCGCGAAGGAAATCACTATAGTGGCGCTGGGAGGAATCGAGCCACGACACAGCTCGCCTCCAGTGACAAAGCATAATGGGCTCCCCTATCATCACCAGGTTTTACGCTGCCTTAACCCGAAGACGCAACGCATCCACTGCAGCCTGGCTCCGTGATGTACACCGTGTAAACAACCTCCCCTCGACCGCGTTCTTCAAGTTTTCCACTAACTGGTGTATGACGTCTGTCGAGCTTGTAATTAGAGCGTTGAAGAGCATCGGATGTTTGTCATATTTTCTCGACCTGAACTTCTGTTCTACATTCGACAGCTTCCACACACCCGTGTTGTGCTTTTAATGACTGGTTTTCCACTGCGAACCGAGGGCTTGGTCTGGCCCAGAGGGCCCCGCGGTGACTTCGTTACGATGATGATGGTAATAACAATGCCGATAGCCCAGTGTTAATAGTGAGGCGAAGCGGTAATACTACTCAGCAGAGGCGGGAGCTTGTGGTCTGGCCCCAGGGTGGGCGCTCAGCACGCCCCTCAGGCCACGCCCACGCCACCAGCCACACACACACACACATGCGAACCACAAACACACAAGCCCTCGGCCACACGCAAAGGGGGATGACCTATCACCCACCATCTAACACGGAGACCTCGAAACCCACGCGCATAATAATCGGCGGAAGCCAAGAGCTTCATCATCAGCCGCTGTTGCCGGCACGCCCAGACACGCGACTCGGGTCGCCTGACCCAGTGGAGCCCTTTGGTTGCTATCTGACGTTCAGCTGGGAGGGACAGGGTGCATCCCGACGTTCTCGTTTTATCATCGACTTCACCAGCAACGGGTCCTGACGCCCACCCAGCCTACTGCAGACAATCTCCTGTCGCCAGTCTTGTGGGACGAGCGTACCGGTAAACCGTGGTACAAAACAATTGCTAGGTACCACGTCTTGACCCAGCCTGACAACGCTCGCAACGCACCGCACCGCACCGTCTCCCACAACCGTCCACTTTCAACCCATTTAACGCGACGGTACGATCCTCGGGTAAGAAGGCGTCGCCTCTTACGGGTCCCAGAGGATCGTACATTCACGGGCGTTGGGCTCGCTCCCATGTGATGAATGACGGCTGGACTGGTTACCGTGCGACACCTCAAAGTCTGCTTGTGCTTCAGTACCACGCAACCGGCCACCCTCAAGCCACCGCATATTTAAGCCGCCGATCACCAGACGTCGTTATCACAGTACCATAAGCGTCTTCACATCCACGCAGGTCACAGACTCTTCTGGGCATGATCCATAAGGCACTGCCTTACTCGTGCCCCATATTAAACAGTGTCCTCGTCTGGCGGGCGTCCCGTCTGGGTTACCCAGTTAGGCAAATGTCTCAAGTGTCCTTTAAGGATGCTGACTTCACCTCCAGACGAAGCTAAGGATGGCGGAGAAGTCAGCCACGAGAACGTCAGCGAAGTCACTAACTTGTGCTGTACTGTCGACAGCCCGACCTCTGATCTGTCAGCCCGCCCTTTGATCTCTACTCTGGGCCACAAGGCATGCTTCAGCCCTTGCCAACTGAGGACATTAATTACTATGCAACAAGACCCTTAAATACGGCTGAATGACGTACTCTGTCCTGCTGCGGTATTAAAGGAACAACGTACTCTGTCCTGCTGTAGTACTGAAGGAACTAGGAACTCTCTCCTGCTATAGTACTGAAGGAACCACGTACTCTGTCCTGTTTAGTTGTGAAGGCTAAGGTTCAAACACGATTACCTTTTACTCTCTTCATCCCCGAGTCTTATAAGGACAGTCACTGATATAATCTAACTCCGCAGATTCCCTTAAAAAAAGACACAAAAATTACTTAACGGGTCGGAACGTAGAACCTTTGGGGGGGAAGAGAATACCACCGGATCCAGAAGGCCCCATCCTAAGTCCCAAGCTGTGTTGCAACCTTACTGGATATCAATTGCAGCCAGAGACTGAAAATACAAAGGAAATGCATATGACGACACAGACAGTACTTACACGGCTAGCTCGTAGCGCTCACCGTCGGAAAATACCGAGTTAAGAAGAACAAGTCTTGTGAATTGTTAGAGAGAGAGAGAGAGAGAGAGAGAGAGAGAGAGAGAGAGAGAGAGAGAGAGAGAGAGAGAGAGAAATAACAACAACTGGGTTGTTCTGAAAGACAAGAAGACAGACAGACAGACA
>JAYMFT010138308.1:0-12882 GCA_038088735.1 Panulirus argus
AGAAAAAGTATAATAATAATAAAAAAAAAAAAAAAAAATATATATATATATATATATATATATATATATATATATATATATGGCCACCCCTTAAATGGGAGTCCATGGAGGGATGAATATTCTCCAATTCTTCACCAATCCAGACATATACCTTCCTGACTGAGACACCAATTCGTTCGTTTTCTTACTTGAGTGTGCCATCAGGGCTGTATCTCATAAACAGCAACTGATTCATCTCCCTGGCCCCCACATTACCTGTATGCTCTTTTTAAGATCCTTGCATTTACCTCCCTCCCTACCCTGTCCAGAATCAGATGTGTGATGATGATATCACATCCCTTCACCCTTCTCCCTTCCTTCTCACACACTAACCAAACTTCTCACTGCTTCTAGTAGCTCTCCTCCCATACTTTATATTTGGCAATGTTTGCTCTCTTTTCATATCTATGAACACCAAATATAGATCCCTCTATTCTATCTATCTATATCTCTGACGCCTGTTCCCAGCTGGAACTTCCTCAAGGGGGTAGCTACAGCAATAGATTCTACATAACAAGTGAACTCTAGTGCCACTTCTTAGCCTTAAATGCCTCACCCTTAACAGGCCATTGGCAGAGGACATCTCTAGCACAGTATTGCAGAGGCTTCTACCTAATGTTCCTATTGACTACTTCTACCTCAAGCTCCTTCCTAATGTTCCTACTTACTACTTCTACCTAACGCTCCTGCCTAAATTTTCCTACCTAATATTACTATCTATTGCTCCTACCATTTAGCCAAAGGCAAAGCTAGCTCATTGTGCACACCACAAGAAAATCTAGAATTACAAAGAATGAGCTGTGTGAGTTAAGTGTTGTCAAGTGTTATCTATGACAGGGAGATATTTTATGTTTGTGGATAGACACCAGTAGTCCAAGGTGTGGATGATGCAGAAAGAAAAGACAGCTTCCTGGTTCACAGGAGTGTAACTTGACAACAACTGAAGTGATGGCTCAGTACGCAGTCGTCACTAATACCCTTGTTACTCAGGCGGGTAGTACTGGCAATATACCTCCCTGGTCACTGGCTGCCTACCAACTGTTTCTTGACATATTTCCCACACATCCAGTCAAGCCTCTTCAGTGCATGCCACAGTCATTTTTTGACACATTAATCACTAATAATTTTTCTTCATATTGTTATGACAGATAAGTTTGACATTTTCTCTTTGTAAGCTGAATGCACTGAATTTTATTTTTTCAAAGTTACACAATTTACCTTACTGAATTTTTTTCATCAAAAGCATATTTATCAGTTTTATCAAACTCACATATGTGATATATAACACTAATTCCCTATGGGATCTTATGACTAACAGTTGTTACTGTTTGGTAGTAGGACTGGCTTTTGATTTGAAAAATGTATTAGAATGTATTAAAATTCTTACAAGATTATGAAAAGCTGTTCTTGAGTTGCTGAGTGAATGCCCAGTGTATGTTGTATGTGATGCCTTTAATTGTTGGTGTTTTGTTTCATGGAAGTGATTGTCTGTTCAAGGTGCTGGAGGGTAAGAGCTAGATTCAAGCCCATTTGGCATTAAAAGAGCAAGTGAAGACTTCTGTGGAGATGCAGACATTCTGTTCTGGGTAAGCTATAGTCTCATTTGTGTAATGTCAGGATGTTGTGATGTAACTGTGAGGTCACATGCATATGAAGGACCTTCATGCTGTGGTTAGCTATAAGTAATGGGAGGTCATGAAGGAGGGGATTGAAGAGGATTGGGTAAAGAACTGCCTCCTCCTTGGAGAACTCCATTCTAGAGTTTAAGTGTTTTATTAATTTCTTTTGGTGACACTGTATTTTTATGAGTGGCAACTGTTCCTTTCACCATGAAACTCATGAACATGTTAGTACCTCTATATATTATGATACTGTATTATATTATGTTACTTTATGCTGTAAATATATGTGCATTAAAATCTTTTAAGTTTTTTCCTGTAATCATCATTTTACATTTTGCAGTTTAATGACACTTTCTTATATTGCCTTTACAGTTTTTCAAGGAGTGTGTTTATTTGCTTGCTGTGTTTTTTGCACCTTTTGTGATGATTATACCATGCCTGGGAAGCATGATATGAAAATAAATAACAAAACAGCTTAGAATGATGCATTTTAGTTCGAAATGACAACAGATGACTATTCTAGCTTACAAATGAAGAGCAGCAACTGTAAAACGCCACTTTATGATATTTTTTTCGTAACTGGCTAGAGATTAAGACCACATCTATTGCAGATCTGTAATAGTTGTGTTATGTTTTAGGCACGTTGAGAATTTTTTTGGTCACTCTTAAGAGGTAAGGTTTAACCACCTTGACCCCTGAAGTCACACCTAGTTTTATAGTTCATCCTCATCAGAGAGTACCTAACAAAAAGAATTTTGAGTGTTGTCCAAGTAAAATGCTTTCATATTCAATTGAGATTACTAGGACGACATCCCACACTAATTAGATTTATGACATGTATCTGCAGTATGTTCACCAAGTATTCTTTAAATAATTCTGATGATTTCTTAACAGTATCATTGTATCTATATCCCCAGAATTACAATGTAGGAGGCCAACACCCACACAGTTATAACACTGCTAAAAGTCAAACATATATTATTGGAAGATTTTGTAACTCCAATAAATCTAACAAGGAATTATCAACAAAATAATTCAGAATACATAATATACTTACTAGTTCATGGAATTTCTCTTTTAACTTCTTTTCGGCTGTTAGGGATGCTTGCTCTAATTCATTATAACTTGCTTGATATGACTTCTCTAATTCTTGTACACGTGTATCAAGTTCTTCTTGAATTGAGCCAAGCTCCTGTGTGCTTTCTCTTTTGAAAGTCCCTGTTGGTTCACTGAAGAATGGTCATATGATTAATAATAATGTGCACTTTCACTTGCCCTATAAAACAAAGAGGGAATCTTTTCTTGATTTCAAAATTTATTCTCCATATCAAAAGAAGCCTATGATCTAACTGAAACAAAATATTATTATTATCATCATTATTATTATTATTATTACTAATATTATTATTATTATTATTATTATTATTATTATTATTATTATTATTATTACTACCATATTATTATTATTATTATTATTATTATTATTATTATTATTACTATTATTATTATTATTATTAATATTATTACTGACATTTATAATATTATTATCATTAATTATCATCATCATTATGTAACCCTGTGGGGTTTCTGCAACTTCAAGGCTGTGCTCCAAAGAGGAGCAAGGTAAAGTGGGTTCCTTTGAGGTAAGAAGGTCTTTGCTGATACTGTAATCTTTTCTGTTTACTGACAGTGGTCAGCCTCATTAAAGATGATCTCTCATTCACAGTTTTATCACTTGCAGGCAGAGCCTGATAACATCAACAAAACATATAACAATTAACTTTAAAGAACTCCTTACACCTTGAAAGAACAACTAACATTCTGAAAAGTTTATGCTTTCAACTTGTTTTTTCTCATAACACAGTCTAAAAATACCAAACAAAAGCATTATATAAAATCTTTGAAAGGGACATCCCCAGATTAAAACAGCATTCATATTGTCTTTTTAAGACAGTAGGTATTGTGATATATGTCCAAACCACTTCTGCAATATATCCTTAACAAAACAGCATTTATGCCCTAACTAAGCAAATAAAAATAGTGGTTCTAGTTCTTCTGATACAAATGGGAAAGTCCTCCTAGTATTGGCTACCTACAGACCTGAATTCATCCCCTGTATAAAGGGTAAAAGTTCTTACATCTTGGGTACTGTCTTGAAGAGTATTACTTGCTTGGAAAAAGATATCAAAGATATTCATATTAGGTTTTTTCTCCTTAATATCTAAAGATATTCACATCACAATAAAGATAAACCATGTAAGAGTGCATTTAGGCTACTAACATCATTCTGAGAGGGTTTAAAAGTTGGGAAAAAATGAACTAGCTTTAGCTCCAGGGTGAATACTGACAACACAGGCTCCACTTATACTAGGAACACCTTCTGTTGCTTTATCTTAGTTACTTCCAGTGCTGAAAGAGACAGTGTCCATAAAATCCACCTCATCACTATCCAAGAGCGTATCATCATCATCGTTATTCAGCATTACCTTCTGCTAGGTCTTTTGAAATTTGCAAAAGCTGTTTAATATCATCTTTAAAGAATTCATATGAATGTATTCTCTTTAGCATGTTTGGAGAGTGACTAACTGTGGGGATGTATTATCCTAAACTGGTAACATCCGAGGCATGACTCTCATTGCAGATCTATATATCTAGAGGAGCTGTTTACTTTATTTAAAAGTATATCTGGAGAAGTTAAGGGGGTTAAACTAAAATTTTACAGAACAAATTTTTGTTGAGTGCATTCTATATATATATATATATGTAATCAAATACTTTACACACTTAATTTGCACCCATAAATTAATAAACATATCATGTGAGGCATAGCACCTAGGGTCACCAAGTGCAACTTTCTTGTTTTCTCTCATCTTATACATCAATTTCTCTTTAAATTACTGGCTGTCAGTAATCTCACTTTTCTATGCTTTCTAACACTGATTGCGAATTCTTACATCTTCTTTGAGTATGATACTTTGAGACAAAAAGGTTTTGTTTAATCATTTATATAAATCAGTTGAACTGAAACTGATTTGTTGTTGAAAATTGTCTAAGCCTGAAATACAAGCTGTTAAGTCTAATCTGGTAACATGGATCATGAGTCCATGATGATGGATTATTACTTAACTTTTTCAGTGCTCCAGGCTTCATATGACTTGTATTTGTGAGCCAGCTCCACATGTCTTATGATGTATTTTTTCTCTTCATTATCATATTTACACAGAAAAGTGTCACTACTTTTTGCACATACAGAGTGAAGGGGTTAATGGAAAACTTTTCAACAACACATCTACTTCATTAAGCAGGAGGTACATAATAGTATGAAAAGGAAGGCATTTACTGAATACTTAAGATGGTAATCATTGCCAACATACCATATCTTGACATGAAGAAAATTCTTGTACAATTTTTCAAATCCAGTTCAGTTATTAATTGTTCCTAATTTCTTACTTAACCAGTGGAATATGATGTAAGCATATACAGTATTGACAATTAACATTAAGAGGAAATCAAATCAGCCAAGCAGTAACAACATACAACCACACAAAGTAAGAGACATCAGTAAAATATTCTAGCTCTATCAAGGGGGAAGAAAAGAACCAGCAAAGCTCAGAAATGACTAGAATATCATTTATACTTACAAAGGTTTGTTGGTTGAGTATTTCTTGACAAGTTTAGAATGTGATTTCTGTAACTGACTTTTCCTCTTCTCATGCTGCTGGATAAGATTTTGTCTTTCCTGTTAAGATCCAAAGAGTCATGCAGTTGGCATAAATACACAGTCATCTTATCTACTTTTGAAGATATTTTAGAATCTAAAGAAAATATAGTTTTAGACAAAAATCATTGTTAATGAACCAATTTTACTGCTAAAAAGCTTACAATATATACCAAAAAATGAGTTTTGAGCTCATTAAAATCTATTCCTTCCTACAGAGGATTCCAGAGAGCAACAGAAACAAAACCCTTCTCTCTTTGGAAATAATGTACACTCTAACATCTCCAGTTCAGCCTTCCAAACTTTGGGAACTCCGATGCTCCAGCAATTGCAAGGGACCTGGTGCTCAGTAAATTGGTGCTGATGCTCACAGGACTGTTGACAATAATGAAGAAGCTCAATATTTTAAAAGTTCTAATATTTATAACGGGAAAACTCAAGTAAAACTCAAGTAGCAAAACTTAAGGGACATCAAGGGCACTGTAACAATTTACATGTCACATCCATCAACCCACTCTAGCATAGTCTTTTAATATGCCCACATGTATGGCACATACAACAATGTTATATTTCAGACTTATATGTGGCTAGCTAGTCCAATATTAAATGTTCACTCCAGTAGTTGGGAAGGAATTTTCCCCAGCAGCAAACTCCTTAATATACTATTCTGGGGTTGTTTACCATCAAACTTGCATGCTACAACCTGAGTGGTATCCAGGTACCCTAAGTAAGTATATTTATCGTACAGAAGACTGTGTATGGTGGGAAGCTCTTCCTTCATAACCTTTCATTATATATAACTTGCATTCAAACCAATCTGGTCCATGCACAAACATCAGAAAGAGACTGAAAAATACTGTAGACTGGTAGGCACCCTCCATTAGTTCAAGCTGAAATCTTTCATTGTGAGAACCATTTAGAGAGTTACAACCTCTATACAACATCAGTGTCATTGGTTGCACTTTCAGGTATCCTCCTACTAGAACAGTACATATATAAGGCACTGTCAGCCAATCTCAACAAAGTCTGATTTTTGCTAGTGAGGGAGTGCATCATTCTCTTTCCATTCCCCCAGTGTTTCATAGGATTCTGGAGCTGTAAAGGACCAGTGGCTGATGCCAATTTACAACAGCTACCAGTCTACAATGGCAATACCAGTTTCCATCAAATATGTCAGTATACTGTGGCTATGCCAATATCTAGTTGATATCGAGTCAACAATGGCTATACTAGTTTTAAACAGTAGTGCCAATGTCCTCTGGCTACACTAGTCAACAGCAGCTATGCCAGTCTACCACACCTATGCAAGTCTAAATTGGTAAACTGTTCAAGAGAGACTATGCCAATAAACAGTAGCTATGCCAGTCTACAATGGTAATGCAAGTTTAAAATGGCTACTACAATCAATATTGGCAGTGCCAACCAACAGCAGCTATGACAGACTACATCAGCAATGCAAGTCTAAAATCACTCCATCTTCAACTGTGGTTATGCCAGTCAGCCACAGCTATATCAGTTCACAATGGTCATGCAAGTTCAAAATGACTACACGGGTCAATATGAGGTATGTCAATCAACAGCAGTTATGCCAGTCTACAAGAACAATTAGGTCTAATATGGCTGTACCAGCTAACAGCAGCTAAGCCAGTCTATGATGGCTTCACCATTCTCCAGCAGCTATGCTAATCAATAATGGCTATGCCAGTTAAAAATGGCTCTGCCAATCTCCAACAACTACAACAGTAAATGACAGCAATGCCATTTCTGGGTTCAACAATTCCCAAAGAAGTTACTTTTGACCTCAATGGTGATTTACTCTTCAAATTTCAAGCTTTCAAAAACCAAGTTTTCAGTGACATGCTCTATAAACATATGCCAAGCCTGAGAAGAGGACTTGCATTTTCACATCATATATCTGTCTATCTATCTATATCTCTGACACCTGCTCCAATTGGAACTCCCTCAAAGGTGTGGCCATGGTCTCCATAACTAAAGAACTCTAGTGCTGCTTCTTGGCCTTTAGTGCCTCACCCTTAACAGGCCATTAGCTGAGGGCAAGTCTAGTGCAGTGTTTGCTGATGCTCCTACCTAATGTTCCTAATGACTACTTCGATCTAATGCTCCTATTTACCACTTCTATTTAATGTTTTCTCCCTAATGTTCCTGCATAAATGTTACAAAAATAGTTACACACCACACACTGCTATATTTTAGTGTCCAATTCTGTATCAGAGGTTATGTACTGACATGCCATTCTCTAACTTTTAAAGAACTGCCACTTTCTGAACAGTTGTAAGTGTATTGTGCCTTCTTTTTGTTCCACAGCACCACTAAATTCCTACCTGGATATTAGACAGTTTTTTGGCTGCCATTACAGTGGCAACATACAGAAAAAATAAAAGGAAGAGCAAAGGATGCAACCACTTTGGATCCAAAACACAGCTAACAATACTGTTACAAACCATACATGCCTAGGCTGGGCTACACCAGCACCCACATGACAGTCATGAGTTCTGCAAACACAGGCACCATTTCAGTGAGAACCAATACCTTCACGTAAGTGAATGTATGGAACAGTGGATGAGAGAAATTAGTCTTATTCATCTCGAACAACTCATTTATGCTTTGTATTAGAAAATAACCTACCACAGTTTTTTGTACATAAACTTTGTAACCTTTTAACTAAGGTCATTATATTATTTGGAATGATTATCTATCTTCTTTTACATCTTAGCTACTATTCACTCCATTCATTAATTATGTTTTCTTTAGTCTTAACAATCCATATTTGTCATGTAAGTTTAAGACATTCTTCTACAGCTCACTCTTAACTATTTTTCACTCTAACCCATACAATTCTTGCTTTATTCCATGTAAAGGAGTTGTTATTGTATTTAAATGAACTACTCACTTGTATTTGTAATTTAAAGTACAGTATAATTCTAGTTTTGTATCTCATACAGTTCATTTGTACAAGTCCAAATCATATTTTTCACCTCTTTAATGTATTGTATTAAGTTTTACTGCAACTTTTATCCCTCATTACCCTTTTGTCCCTTTTAATTCTTAAAATGCTTCTGATGTAAATTTATGTATTCCTCTGGGCCAGGCTATGAACATAAATTAACATTTTTTCCAGACACGGTAAGGTTCCCTGAATATACATCTGCCTCTAACTGTTACACAGAAAATGAGAACTTGGCAACTGCATGGCTGCTACTGCTTAGTGGCACCCACTTGGTGGTGGTTGACAACCCAAAAACTCCCGGGAATCTCATCTGCCTAAGGTGAATTCCCTGTGTTCAATGTCCTGTGAAGCAACAATCAGGTTTGTTTGATTCTTGTTTGATTTTTATTTTATTTTCAGCATAAACTTTTGTTTCAAGGCATTTTTTTTCTTGTTCATAAACACAGCCCCTGAGAGGATTTAGAGAATACTTATGTAGCATTTGAAGAGCAGGTATGTTTCATTCTTTGTTGTTTTCCCATTGTGATCTTCAATTTTATAACAAAGCTCTTTCTTTAACCTAATATAGCTCTATAAGGGTTAATTATATACCTTTTTTTGTAGATAATAACTCAAAACTCAACTATACAATAAACTTAACTGCCCAATCTTTAAGCCTCCCAAGTACCCTTACTTCACAGTGTAATCATAAGCCTAACCATGTTTGTGCTCTTCAGCATAATGAATCAATAAAACCAGCCTTAATACATCAATCAAATCTGACCCTTTCATACAGATTAATGCCAATATCTGCTCAATGTAATATCTGTCTTTACCTGAGAAACATTCTGCTCTTAATGGACTAATCAGTGTCCAGTATATGTACTCTACCATAACTTAATGTAAAACTGAACTAAAGAATGTATAAAAGCAAAAAGAAAGAACTTGGCTATATATGATGGTAAAATAATAAAGACAAACTGAGTGTAATCATGAAAAGAGAGAAAGACTATAATTAACTGAAGAGAATGAATACATTTAAAAGCAATACTGCTGGTATCTTTAAAATCTTACCAGCATTCTCACTTACAGGTGCCTTTTGCTTTGCAGTAATGGGCATACTCAACAGAATTATTTTATCATTAACTTAGTTTTAAAGCCATGATACTGTTAAGCTTCAGGCATTCACCATCTACTTACTGGTGTGTTTCAGTGTCGAAATTAATATATCTATTGAGAAGATATGCTGCAAATGTTTTAAAATGGCTTAATCTCCTTACCTTGTCAAATTTTTTCCGCAGCTTCTCTTCACTTTTTTCAAATTCAACTCTTTTCTCTTTCACACTCTTGTAGTTCTTTAGTTTATCCAACCCTTCTGCCTCAATAAGAAGTTTACTTGTTTCTGAAAAAAGAAGTTATTTATGCTAACAAATGACATTACTCTTTCAGAAAGTATTTATTGTAAGGTATCAAGAAAATAAACATATTTTGAACTCTCCAAAAAGTTACTTCTTCCTACAGAAGAGGCAACTTAGCAAGAGAAATGAAAGAGTACTGCCACCTTTGGGAAAAGTCAAAACAGATCTCAAGAATGAGCAGTGGGTGATCCCATAATCTTATCTTAAAGAAAAGGACCACCTATGTCAAACTACCCCTCAAGAAAACCTGGCTAAACTATAGCGGGAAGTGTTATGCTGATCTAGGAAGATATGAAGTACCATTAAGGTAAGGAAAACTTTCTATGGATCAACATATACTAAGAAAACCTTAAGTAACCTGAAAATGTGGAGGGCTATGCTGATTTGAAAAATAGTTATTTCTTTTGGCTTTTCAAGTTTCTAGGCATAGCCTTAGAGCCTTTTCTTGCTCTCACTAATGTCATAGAACCTTCACAGACCATAAATTTCTCCTAAACTATCTGGAGAGAAGCATGAGCATCATTATGGTCCAACACTTTCAGTTTATCTTCAGTGGAATGACTTATAATTTCTGCTTGTTTTCACTACTGTACCATTCTTGCCACATACTTTAGTCACTTGGTCCCACCTTAGAAGCCACATTATATCACTAAATAAATAAAAATTAGCAAACTATTGCTAGAACAGTAAAATGCCACTAACTGTAGGGAGATATCGGCACTAACTGGCCCAGGTGGCATGCTTCCCTCCCAAGCCACACAGTTATCCATGTGGGTTAATTTGGCAGTTTTGTTATAATTCAGTGCCTTGCTGAATTACAGCTACATTTTTCTAAAAATTTTAGGATCCCTGAAAACAACTGAATTATCACACAAAAATAAACTGCAGAATGCCAAATTATGGTGGGTATATTGTACTGTGTCTTCCACATGCAGTGCAAGAAAATGCTTTTTCATCATACTACAATCTTCAGTACAGTATTGCAATATAAAATCATAAGTCTTTTCACGGTGAATTTTTGTCTTATCACTCCTGAATCATTTAAGTTATTTTGTACATTTATCTTAACCTATAGAGTAGTTCCTAACACTTAATCCAAATCTTTTCCAATTTCACAATATTTCCTTAATATTTCAAGAATGTTTTTCAGTTTGTATGCAACAGAGCTTATCAAGATAATCAGTTGGTTATATCTAAGAGATTTAAGATATGGTAAGCATTCACAGAAAAATAATAGAATAGATAATTTAAGTATGAAAATATGGAAGATAGTACAAACAATATTCTACTGAACTAATGAGGAATGAGGAAGCAATGACATGACATACTAAAAGATACACTAAAATGAAAACATATGATATTAATATTCCTCTGCATCTATAATTCTTCTATCAAATCAAGCGCAATTTTAGATAAGGATTTCATTGGACACAAAGCAACAATCATATATCATAACTAGATTAAAACAAATTATAACTACAAACACAAATGTATTAGCATTATCATGATGGATATAATTCTCATTGCCACACCACGAAAAAAAAATTTCACCTTAAATCAAAACTTAGTATATAATTTTCCCTAAAACATGTTAGCCCTTTTCTTTGATGGCAAACAAGCAGTAATCTCAATCTCAGTTAACCTCTGAGTGGAAAAGGTTAACAGCTAATGTGACAATATAACTTATTCAGAAATACTTTTTTTTTCTGAAGATATATCTGAAACCAGTATCACAAAAAAGGAAGATGATATGGTGCTGTGAAATATAAATCAATTATAAAACAGATATTAATGCTTTCAAAAGAGCTCACTGTCAGGTACCTAGAAGAGTCTGAGAATACTCCTTGTCCCGGTCAGGTTTGTCCTCACTTGTCTTTGTATTTAAATGAGCCTTGGTTGAAACAGAGTTCTGCCGACCTGAGGAACAAAACCACCACCATAAGTTAATTAGCTGTTAGATGCCAAGGTTAGTTCAGTGTAATCTAAAAACATTAAATCCATGTAAGTATCACAAATGATAATGAGTATTCTTTTATTACTGATTCCACTGACATGAAACAATAGCTACAAAGAACAATCTTGTATACTTTTTTGATGACTCATAATAAAAAATTTTTTTCATACACTTAAGATTTTAATTATTGCTTCATGTAGGAACATACATACATGAAAATGGCACTATGTACACTAGAATCAGGGGGATGGTATACCATCATTACTACACCTTATCTTTGCATGTAGTAGCATAGATAATGAGAACATCATATGTGACACAGCATTTGGAAAACTGATCATGCTATGTTCAAGTGTTCAAGTCAGATTATTTGGTAAATGATTATATTATGTTCAACTCTGATTATGTGGTAAACAAAGAAATAAAAAGATTGGGGAGACAATAAAATTAGGGAAACTACATGTGGATCCTACAGCTTTGAGGCTGCATTTGAAGCAGGGGCATGGATATTATGGTCTCCTTTTGCATTAAGAAGTTCCTTGACTAGACTTTACTCATTTTCATTCAGTGAAAATTATAAAATTTTGCCAAAGGGTGTGCTGAAATGGTGTGGACATATGGATAAGATGATCAAGAAGTTATACATGTCAAAGGTGGAGGGAACAAGGAAAAGGGGGACCCAAGGTGGAGATGGAAGGGACTGAACATGCAGGAAGGTGTGAGGCATGCAAGGGAAAGAGTGAATTGGAGTTAAAGGGTTTACAGGAGATGACATACTATCACTGGGTTGAACTAGGGTATATGAAATGTTGGGGGAAACCACAGAATATGAGTAAATGAAGCCATTTCTTCACTTGTTCCTGGCGTTACCTTCCTAATGCGGGAAATGGCCTACAAGTCCAATGTCAACATCATTATATATATATATATATATATATATATATATATATATATATATATATATATATATTTTTTTTTTTTTTTCCATAAATATTTGCCTTTTCCCACATAAGCCTTAGAGGGAAAATCCTCACTTGGCCCCTTCTATGTTCCTTTTTTGGAAAAGCAAAAACTGAAGGGGAGGATTTCCAGCCCCGTGCTCCCTCCCCTTTTTGTCGCCTTGTACGACATGCAGGGAATACGTGGGAAGTATTCTTTCTCCCCTATCCCCAGGGATAATATAT
>JAYMFT010138319.1:0-12882 GCA_038088735.1 Panulirus argus
AATAATAATAATAATAATAATAATAATAATAATAATAATAATAATAATAATGATAATAAAAATAATAATAATAATAATAATAATAATAATAATAATAATAACAATAGCAATGAAATATAATGATAATTTAAGATAATAACGATGATAATGATAAGGATAATAATAATAATAATAATAATAATAATAATAATAATAATAATAATAATAATGAAATATAATGATTATTTAAGATAATAACGATGATAATGATAAGGATGATAATAATAAGGATAGATAATAGAGGCAAAACATCTCAGTAAAGTAGTGCAATCCCAGGCAGAGCGAAATCAACACAATATGTGGAAACCTAACCTTGTTGTTATATCTTGCTAATGCGTCGAGCAAATTTCAAAAAAAGTACCATGATATGCCAACCTCTCTCATAAGAATATTCACTTATAAACTTTCAAAAGCAGCTGAAAACCTGAGGATGAAATAAAAAAAAGGAATATAACCAGGCCTGTTATGTAAAAGATAAAGCATCACGTGACTGTATTATGTGTATCCATATATGAAAATGGATTTAAAGCTTTTGCCAATGCGTATGATCATCAATGTAAAAATGTCCGACATCCTGGATGAAGAACCACTCCTGTCCTCACAGGCTTGGGGAAGTTTATGCTGCAACCGTTCTCATATTCTATCACTTCCTTGTTCCAGTCACAGATGGTCAAGTTCCAGGGATTACAGAAACCCCTTGGGCCGACCTTTCCGGGCTTGTCCGTTTCTCACATATGCGTAAGAAGGAATCAGACGTGTTATAACTCTCACTGATTCGTCTGTGTAATAGTCCTATAATCAGTAGTCAAGATGTATTTAGATACGACTCAAGCGGTTATGAGATATTTGTGTAATACCTGACAAGAATAAATAAAAAAGTTGTGATTCTTTTGGAATTACCATAAAAGTGTTCCAATTTGTTTATAGCAAAATACTGCATCGCGTATTCACTAGACGTCACACAACAAAAACGAAGAAAACAAATTTGCAATTACATCTAGAGACAAAAAGATGATACACTTTCCATACACTAATGTATTCTGCAACATTGTCCTCAGCAAGATATACATAAACACCCAATGAGGTAAAGACAGGACCTGCGACAACGTTTGAGTCGTGTCTTTTAAGTTGCTCTTGTCGCCTCCGTAATCCCGGATGAGGCGAGGCTCTGAGCAACTTAAATGGAGAACGTTTGTGAGGAAGACACGAGGTGGAATAAAGATAGAGACAAGAGAGATGGGAGAATAGTGGAATTATGGAGAAGGCTTGACAACGACTCGTCACCATCTTGCTCAGACGGTGGGCTTATGAGGTTCTAAGGAACTGAAGAAAAGCCAGAGAAATAAAGTATATTAAAATATCCTGGTGCCATGAACAAGGTTTTGTCTTTCCAGCAGTACTGGTTCATGCAGTGGGGAGGGATGGTGCTGCCCTCACAACAGGAGATGAGATTGCAGCCGTTGCTTCACAGGCTGAAGATATAATCAGCTTCTTGATAATCATCCACCTTCTACCTGAACTCGTCTCTCTCTCTCTCTCTCCCTCTCTCTCTCTCTCTCTCTCTCTGTAAGAAAATAGCCTTAATTCCACCTTGTTATCTTCTCAAAGCGTCCCCACCAGATCGTGCGTTCCTTCCAAGAATTTGTCTTCCGTCAGCCAGGAACACTCCACAACGGGTCTGGCCACCGACTCCCTCATCAGTCCTCCCTCTTGATCTTCACCACGTTAGAAAACTGGTCCCCGAGTGTTGAAGAAAAGAAAAAAAAAGTCTCAGGTTCTGCTTTTAGATGGAGGCGAGCACTTGGTCGTCTGATGCAGCAGATGTGGAAAGATAAGAACCATTTTTCCTTGATAATGTAATTGGATGAGTTTCCAATCTGCATCTTGGGTCCTCACTGGCTGGGTTGGGAACACATTCAACATTCAGATCACCTTCCAAATGCAGGAATATTAAGACCGTGTTCCCTTTTTATTGCAAATTCAGACAAAGAGACATCTTTGGCAATGTTCTGTGCCAGTGTTAATCATAACTACTACATCATGTTGGGATGTCAACAGGAATTTTTATCAACCTGTACCCCTGGTGACACTCCATATACTCTACAGATCACTTCAGCGTGGGAACCATTTGATATCTGTTTACTTGCAAGAGGCTCACCTGGTTTTCTGGTGTCCCAAGGGACGAATATACACGTGCCTTAAGCGGCTCAGCTGTGTTGCTAGGGCTGAGTATTCCATCATTCACTGTCGACCACAAGACTGGAATACAAACGTAACTTCAGCGGTTCCATTAGGATTGTCACAGTCTAGAATGTCGTCAGTCACTGACATTGCACTAGAGCGAAATACAGAAATAACCTCAGCTGCTCCTCTGCTGCTTATATTATGGAACGCTTTCATTCACTATTTTGAAAGAATGGAATATGGACATTAGCGGCGCCTCTAACGTAGCCATAGTTCAGTGTTCTGCGGTGGTGTACATTATTTGCATAAGAACAAGGGCACCATAGGTGTGTCCACAGTCTGGATGGTCGGTCGCCCGTCACGTATCTGAACGAAAATGGGACACGGACGCAACATTAGGAGAGCCATTACATGAGGATGTGTAATAAACGATGCCACTGTTGTGAGAGAGCATTGTTAGTGTTATGTTGGGGATTTGTAATGGCAATGTCAGGGATATGTGAGGGGCCCATGCGACGGCTATTTACATGCCAGTGTTAGGGAAGGAAAGGGGATAGACGAGGCTGTGTTGAGAGAAAGCATTAGAACTGTGTAAGGAAATGTATACTGTATAAGGCCTATGTACGAACCAACTAAGAGTAACTAAGAGATTTTGCCAGAATGGTAGGGCTAGCGTGTAGAGCTCACCGCATCTTCTGCTTGTTGAATTGTACTGTTCCCCTTGGCCACCGCTCATCTTCCATGATTTTCAACCCGAGGTTTTTTATCAGGGACTGACCTGACCGTAACTATAAATCTAGGCGAGAGTGTGAGGGACACGCAACGGTAGCATAAGAGGAATGGAACCACGTAGGGGCTGTATAGGAAGCAGACTGCATCCTGACAGCTTCCTGATGCCTGCTGGTAATAATGAATACAAATCTTCCTTCTCACTCTTTATGAAAGATCAGAAGCGGGTTAACAATTTCTTATCGAGGAAACAGTCAGTCACACGAGATTCTCAAATCACACACTGTTGGTTTCACAAGTGAGTGCAGCCAAAAAATTATGCTCAAGAAAGTACACGCGATACGTAACATGTCTGATCCAAGAGCGAGTGTTATTATCTCTGCCTGGGCAAACGATGTTTCCAGTACAAGAGTTGTGATCTTGGTGCTGGTGTTATCACTGTCTGGCTGAACTGTATCTCCACTCTGGGTGAACATATACGACACTGGGTAAAAATTTCGCTCTTACTAAACGGTTGAAACAGTTGCAGTGAAGATACAAAGATTTGCTTGAAGAAGCTACCAAAAATGGTCCTTTAAGATTTCTGTAGCAACTTCATATACGCTTTTGACATTACCATAAATCCCTAAAACAGATGCAGTTCTGTGAAGGACAAAAGCCGCTATGTAGAGAACGTCTGACATACTCCTCAAAATAAATAATCAACTTCTTAAGAGAGAATAAACCAGTTATTTGCAGCATTTTTTCTTGCTTCAAGATAAATGCACCTTCGAAATATTGCAGAACACACAAACATAGCTCTCTCAGCCTTTATTTATTGCGGGAGAAATTTTAAGCCAGTGTGTAACGCTACAGCAGATATATTCTACAGCGTCGTTACTCCAGATTCTTGTAAAATGTGGTCCCCAAAGGGATACAACCCATGCAGAAATATACGGTCAGGTCGATACTGCGTGTGGCAGATAAAGTGTGGTGTGGTCTGGCAAGAATGGTGGTGTGGCGTGGTGCAGTGGAAAGGGTTGTGGTCCCTAGTGTGGTAGACTGGATAGGAGTGGCAGGCTGTAGTGCGACAAAAATGGTGACAATTGTGTGGTGTGGTGTGATAGAAGCTGTGGCATGATGTGATATGGTCTGCCCCTGTACATGTCATGGCATGGTCTGGTTTGAGGGAAATGGTGATTAAATTATTTACCCCGACAGAAATGGAAGTAAGTGTAGTAATAGAATGACATTGGTGTGGGTTTGGCGTAACATATGTGGTGATGTAGTTTGTGTGGCAGACGATTGTCAGGGTCACCACTCCCTGACCTTGACAACAGTCAAGCTATGCAATGTCATGCAGCCAGGCTCACCCATGTCACTCTGCTTCTTAGGTTCGGCTCGACTCGAATGTATGATTGCCTTTCCTTAAAGACAATTGCCTCAGCGTCAGCACCCCTCCAGCCCTCGCAGGGAGCCACTCAACTGGGCTGATCCCTTGTCGCCCTGCTCCTGCGATGCAAGATGAAGGAAGACAAGAAAGAACCAACCGCAGCATGTGAGTACAAGAGCATCAATGAAAACTTTCTTACAGCACATCCGCAACCACCTGTTGTGCCCTCTGGTCCCCTGGAGTTGTTGCCTCAGGCCATAGCGGTGCCCCTGGGGTCACGTTAAGGACATTACTGTGCGTGGAAGATGTGGGTGTTGGTCCGGTGACCTAGGCACTGCCACAGGCCACAGTGGTGTCCCTAGAGTCATGTTCAGGACGTTAATGTGTGTGTGTGTGGACGATGTAAGTGTTGGTTTGGTGGGCCAGGTACTGCCTCAGGCAACACTGGTGGTCATGTTAAGGATGTTTCTGTGTGTTACTGTGTTACTGGTGACCCAAACATTTCCTCAGACAACGCTGGTCAAAGGTATCGTTTTGCATTACGTAAATCATAAACATGCAGAAAGCAATCAGAAGAGGTTGAATAAAAGAAGAAAACATAAAATTGTTTAATATGCTGGAGAGGAGGACCACATACATGCTCTCTGCAACTTGTGTTTGCTTTCGCATCAACATTCACATCGTTACAACAAAGAATACGCAGACAAAAATGTGTTTCTCCTAATTCTATATTAACAATCTGCCACCCGAACGAAAGAGCGCCTGGTTGTTTAACTAAACATTTGAACGAAGAGAAGGTCAGTGCCCAAGTAAATATGTATATTCACTAATGATATGAAAACAGAGTTTACAGAAAAAAGATTTGTGTAGAGTTGAAACGAAAGATTTCACGACGATGATGAATTGTTGGGGGAAAATTAGTAAATCTCCAGTGACGACTTTCGTAATTATGATTATGGTGCTTATGATGATATGTTAATGAAGATGATATCAATTAGAAGCCTATTATCATCATTATTTCTATTGATATATAACGTAACCCTACTAAACAAAACCATCAAAGAAATGTATCAAGAATTTACTGGAAAAACAAAGAGAACTCACGCAAGAATAATGCTCTCACCCTCAAAAGTTCCCACGATTTTAACCAAATCACAAGTGTTGAGAAAAGAAATGTGGAAGAAAACTGCAGCTGTTACGCAAAACATATTGGTTTCGAAAATGTGAGTCTGAAACAATCTTGGAGAATATAGAAAGTAAAGAAAATGTGTAATTTCTTTTACAGGCGGGTAAGGATCTAGTTTTTTTTTTCTTTTTTAATACGAGTCTTATATGATTCAAGATAATAACCTCTCTCCGTCCACTTTTCAACACCACATCGTAGTTTAATCTAATGTCGATTAAGAGTTCTTGCCGGTTCATTTCGTCGATTACTGAAACAAATGTTACCATTTTTGAGGCAACACGTAGCTGGTCCACCAAAGCAGCGTTCACCAGCATGTAATAAAGTTTTTTCTAAAAGGAAAATATCTTTCCATTACCCGCGTGCTCTCATGAGGTGCTTAACCTAGCTGTGGCGTGGAACAGATAATCGCAGGTACAAAACAAGTCTTTTATATGCTTTTCTTTCATGTCCCTATTCTGAAAATTGATCCTAACTGTTTAGTGGAGCATCAGCAGTTTGGGGGTCTACTGATAACGGCAGAAATACGAGTGTGGGCCCAATGGGAGGGACCGGTACACGTTTTCAGTTGATCAGTGGTTGGGTTATGGCAGCGAAGAGGATGCTGGCATCGCTAACCAGGATCAGTATTATAAGAAACTGATATAAAACGGTGAATGACTGTGCGAAGATGCCTCTCATAAACCACTACTGCATATCCTCAATCCATGCGCTGTTTGTTGAAATGATAACCTTAACTACCACGCTTATAGAATTGCTTTTTACTCTTTCACTATACACGCTAAGTCGATTCAAGTGAGATCAACGCCACCTTTCACGTCAATCATATACACAAATAGCTTAAATTACAACGAACAGCGATCATTTCTCTAGCTTTTCATCTGCTATTCTTGACCTCAATTAAATCTCTCGCTACATCGGTCTACCTATTCCCCCTGTAACCTCGATTATAGCATCATTTATCTTCTTGGCTATGACCAGCAACCTGTCATCTGCCATACGTTCTTCAGGGCCAATGATTTCTTCACGCTATATATTCCCGCCAAATCATTTTTCACCCTCTCTTTATCTTTCTGATTCCAAGTATGACAAACAAGTTACGCATCCCTTCTGATATTATTTCTAATCAGTATTTGATGAATATGACCAAAGCAAACTCACATTTGCCAACTGGTACATAAAATTCTTCGCGGAAGCGTCTCGTCCGTTCTACAATTAATCTTTTTCCAAGTACCAAATCTTTCGGTTTACCACTAATGTTCCTCTCTGGCTCTGTTCTCATCCTCAGCCTCACCACGGCCTTCCTTACTGAACATGTTTCATATACATTTGAGTTCATCCACAGCTTCTGGTCTTGTGCCACGAACACTGGTATCATATCACGATGTCTCAGACCTTTAGAAATCTAAGGTCTTACTTTTTATTCACATCTATTTCCAGTATTCTCCTCATACATACATCATCAAACGACCCACCGTTTTTTCCAGTTCTTTCTTTGACCTAACTAACAACACAGCAACATTTGCATATAACAACTGTGAAAAGTTTACCATTCTGTCTGTTTATCGTCTGTGATTTCACTGCTATCACCCCACTCCTCCTTCCTCCCATGCACTGCTTCATCTATAAATACCATGATAATGAAACACAATTAAGACGCACAAGAAAAGGAATAATCATACGAAAAGTCAGAGGGCAACAGAAAGAAATATCTAAAGAAAATTTAAGAGAAAATGCCATTCACAATGAAAGGACCGGGATAATTAAGAGCTAAAAGCAACGAAGACTTAGCGTTCTAAAAGTTCATGAACTTCTTTTCCAGGAAACGCTATTCGCTGTTAGCGCTAAGGTCGAGTCACGTGTTTCTTAGTCTAAAGATTAGCGGGCATTTACAGCGAACAATAAATCGAGCTGCGGAGGTCCTTCCACAGCTTACGAGCCTCACGTTGTACAGAACAATTGCCACTGATGAAAATGTTACTAAATAATACTTTATAGTACACATTAAAATCAAGGAATTTGCTCAGCGAGAGCGTCACCTCCTTAAATGTCGTGAGAAGAGATTTGAGCCAAGGATGTCTCTATGTTTGGGGCATCTTAAGTCTTCACAGACTCGTTAAATCAGAGAAGAAGAAAAGCCAATTTCTATTTTAATGTTACCATGATGTTCTCATTGTGGGCAGTCTCTGCCATCTGAAAGGACATGAAAGGACATGGCGAAGTGTGAGAGAATGAGAGAAAATGGGTGAGGGAGGTCCTCTGTAAGCCACGGAAGTGGAAGGTCCTCAAAAGGCCAAAGGAAAGGCAGGTCCTCCACAAGCCACAGGAGAGGAAGGTCCTCCGTATCAGGTGGAGGAAAATTAAACATTTGGTTCAGGCAACAGCTGACTGTCTACAGACATCATACCATATTAATTGTGCCTCATCTTGTGAGACACCGTCGCTGCTGGGTCACAAAGCTCATTTCACGTCCAGTAAGGTAAAACTGACTTCATAACTTTATTGAAAAGAGAGATTTTTTGCCTGCGATATCGAACATAATGATTTGCCTTTTGGTTGTGTCAATTGGTCCTTTATTTGTGCTTACCATCCATCCATTTTTACTCTGTGCTGATGGAAACACGCATGACTGCGCTCCATTCACAGTAAGCTATTGTGGCCTGACGGTGTCAGCCATATTACTAATTTCAATTACAGTTTTATATCATATACAACTAAATATTTACCATCACCACATAAATTTTGAATTACAAATGTTGCGGCCGGCAGTATGTTCAACGCATCTGGTGAATCTTTTTGTTTATAGTTCTTTTAACAGTAAATTGAGGATAAAAGGCACAAACCGTAAGTACCTGACACATGAATGTATTAAAATGTTGGAACCTTTGTTATATCTATAACTGCTCTCACAGACATCAACTCTTATCTAGTAAATACAACTTTATCTCAGGCGATTATCAGCAGTGTTGACGGTAACAGTTTACTGTCTACATGGCGGAAGAACTGATATCAAGTACAACCAGTCGTGAGATGTTACTCTCAGAGGTTCTCCATGTTATTATGGAAGCTGATGATCCGTCGTCTGATCAGCAATGATCATCAAAACTCAGCATGTGATCCAGAGTATGACGACCGGCTTTTGATGATAATGATGAATATTTTGAGATCACGATGACATATTCTTCACCCTCGATGAGCGCTGGCATTTGCACCTTCAGCACAGGCTCTAAGGGATGCCTGACAGTGCACAAGAGTCAAAGTCAGCCTCCCAACTGCTGTCAGCACCAACAGCACAGGTAATGAGTGAGGTCTGTCAGTACCTGGAGACAGGAACAACCAGTGCCGATCTTCCCTTGAGTTAGTGGCGTTTGCCTGGTTAATGTTATGGATGGACCTTTCACATCTCTCTGGAGATTACGTTAAAGGTGACGGGACATTGGAGGGAATGGCATGTACAAGAGAGGTCTTCCAGCACGAGGCCCTGTTCTGTCACGTTAAGTCCGGTGAACCAAATGATCGAGAGATTAACATGAATCTTCCTACTTTATCGTAAAACTCTTATTGAGTAATGTCTGAACTCTAACATACAGGATGGATTAATGGCAGCGTCGATATCTAACCAGGCCCACGAGCGCTGCTATGGGGAATCAACGACGCCCCAGCACACTATAGCTCTTATACATGGACATATAGAGATGATGAAACACCTACGAAGCGTAGAGATATGGTGGCAGGGTAAATGAATAAATGAATAAACACATAACGGTTTATCAGACGTAGGCAGCCATTTACCTAAAAGTACACAGCTGAAGTATTACAGATACTACGGAACTGGGAGGTCAATATGGTTACTAGTCTGCTAATTAGAGTGAGCTGGATATATCCACACTTTGGATAAGCATATGGGTAAGGTAGGTTTAGGTAACCAATGTTGTGTGGAAAAGTGATAAGACATAACTCCACCCACGATTGTTTGTGCGGGAAGGAGAAACAGATGATGACATATCATTATCCCCACAACCCCGTATCTCTCTGAGGACAAGAGGAAAGTCTAGCGTCATATGTGTGTGTGTGTGTGCAAGCAAAGGAGGAAACGCACAGGGCACAAGACCTGGTCCATTACTGAACATGAGAAACAGCCTGGGCGTTAGAGCCACTGTCTATTACCATAACAAACACTGGACTCACAACAGATGACCCATCTAAATAAATTCCCATAGGAAGGAAGGGTTCCGCTGGGCTACACAAATCTGGTTATAAATATCCTTACCTCAGTTCCCTCGCTCCTGCAAGGTGAGGTCCCCGACCATTATGTTATCGCTGCAACACAGGCCGAAACTATTTGCAACTTCAAACAACGCCCCAGGGAAATTAACAGTTTCTCAGTTAATTATGTTCATAGGTTTTCTGATCAGAGCGAGACCATAATGAGGCTCATATCAGAGAGATAATGGCATAAGATCAAGGTTACTAGGCTGATGAGACCGGAGGCTAGAGCTATACACGTAGAAAAAAAAAAAGAATGAATCAAGAATTAATATTGGAAATCTGTGGCTGGCAGCGCTGGGCTTGTGTCTCCAGAGGAGGCGAGGCTTTGTGCTCGTCATGGTAACGGAAAATTATTTTCGAAATCTGATGAATCTCAAGAGAAATTACAAGAAAATGTCTAACTGAGAAACTGTTAATTTCCCCAGAGTGTTGTTTGAAGTTGCGAATAGTCTCGGTGTGTGTTCCAGCCATGGCATAATGGTCGGGGATCTTAGCTTGCAGGAGTGCAGGACCTGAAGGGAGGACGTGTGTGCAGAACCCTTCATGAATACGATGTACCCAGTTCATTCCAGTTGGAATATCTGAAAGAGATGAACTGTTTACGTTAAGAAAACCATAATAAAACATTCTGATAATGGAAAGTGCAAACTGAATTGCCATGTTTCACTGTTGTGGAGCGATTTAAGTTAAGGGGTGGTTGGCTTTCAGCAACGGTTCCTTCATGCGTGTGGGAGGCAGCAACTGCTTCGTCTAAACAGCTGTGGCCATGGACAGTATGTATGCATTATTCTAACACGATCAGCAATAGGTAAATTAGTATTTTGTGTACAACAGAAAGTATCTGTTGATCTTCTAAGATAAATAATCTTCGTTTTACCTTTCTGAAAGTTTGGGATCGCATATGCTTTCCTTGCCTTCACTACAATCTCATCAAAAAATTGTTGCGTATTAATGCAAAAGTAGGTGACAGTTTTGGTTATATTGGCAGTAATATCATGTCTTCTTTCTTAGTACGAAGAAAATAATTTTTATCGATGAGAAAGCAATCTGTAATCATATTTTCTCTTAAAGATATTGTTCAGTGTAAACAGCAATATCAAATTTACTGCAAGAATATTTCAATGTAAGCGAGGGGTCTTCTGGGAAAATATCCCTTGAGATATACGACGACAGGAAAGCTAATTTGCGATTCGTATAATTTAACCACACTTCTCTCTTTATCAGTTCTTTATAAACACGTTATGTCCAATACAACATATGAAAAAGTTAGATGTTCAATATCAAACAAATGATGCAACACATTTTAACTGTTAAGTCATTTACCGCAGCTCAAACCCTCACACAATCTGCTTGTGGAGAGGTGGTGAAGAAGGGTGTTTGGCAGGGGTATGCCGATATCTGACTCTGCCGTCATGCTCTTGACCTGTGCCTCACGAGAAACAGCGCTTATACCAAACCCATATGAGGACTCACACTCTGACAGCTCTGACAAAACTGAAACAATCGTGATGGCCTTAATTTGCGGTGAATGTACATTTTCTTATTTCAGCGCTAGAACCTCAGAGTTGAAAATGTATAGATAAGAGAGATGACAGCGAAGTGAGTGTAGATAAATGAGAAAAACGACTGAGGAGTAAAGTGAGAGAAAAGACTGCGGCTCAGAAAAGAGAGACAGTGGAAGGAGATTTCGGGTGACGCTCTGCTGCCCAAAGCCATTGTCTCCAGAGGTTAATAGATTTTCCGTCTTTAAGGCTTTTAATCAAGACACGAAGGGATGTGTGGTGGCTCGTGGCCAAGGCGAGAGAAGAGAGGTGGGATGGAAAGGGAAGTGTGTGTGTGTGAGGAAGAGGAAATCTGGGGCGAGGCAGCGAGAGAGAGAGAGAGAGAGAGAGAGAGAAAGTAAATGACTTGGCCTGGTTTAGGGCATTCAGCAGCCCGTTCCGTTACAACCGTCATAAGAAGAAGAAGAAGAAGAAGAGGAGGAGACGCAGGCCCCTTGGTCGGCCTTGACCAAGAGGCAGCGTCCCACAACATTGGCATGTTAGGAGGCGGACAGCGGTGGTCTCGTCTCTGGTAATGATAGTCGTTATCGGGGAGGAAGACCACTCGTTAAGGGAGATTGCGAACGTCAAAGGAGAGAGTGATAAGGGAGATGGAGAGTGACAAGGGTGGATGAGAGGGACAAAGTAGAGGAAGAACGAGAAAGGAGAGGGAGAGGGAGAGAAAAGATGGAAATACAAGGGGGAGTGAGAGAAGTAAGGGGAGGGAGAGATAAAAGTGAGGGAAACCCTATAGGAGCCGCGCAGCACCCAGAGCACAGGGAGAATACAGGGAACAGACGACATAACTGTAACGAGGTTACCTGCTGAAGGAATTCAGTTTTCTTTCAATTAAGGAAATGATAGACTATCATCATCCTGAATGAATCGATTAATTTGGCATTAACGACACTGAAGCTCATTGCAGTTTCTAATGACCCAATCTTTAAAGAAGTCCTTCCCTCTACAGGAATGATATTTCTATTGTCTAAGTTTTAACTCACTATTTCTCGTTGTTGTATCCACGGGTAATCCAGACTTAGAATACCTATCAATACTCTCATATTTCCTACGTCTCTTAAAATTTGATGACAACGCGGATTTTTGACTTAATAAGATAGGAAAATTTCCTTTTTTGAGTTTCTTACAGTTTCCAGTTAATGTAAATAATTTTCTTTATACCAGTGATTGTGATCCTTTGTTCAAACAAGATGTCCTTTGCTTGTCCTTAAAATATCCTGTTTTGAGTTGCTTTCTGATCGCTTTTCTCAAAAATCTATTCCTTAATTTCAGCCACATATTTTCCACTTTTCCCCACAAATAGGACTTTTATCCAATCTGCATATGTAAATTCATATCGCATTCTATCCAAGTTAGAGAGGAAGAGAAGTATAGAGACAAGGGAGAACAAGAAAGAGGGAGAGAGAGACGGGCAGCGAAGCGATGATATTGGCCGTAATTAAGAGGGACATTCAATGAGAGGGTTCAGAATGCAGGGCCGAGCAAACTCCCCATGCAGTGGGTCATATACAAGTCTGCATCTCAGTCTCCTACAAGCATTTATATAT
>JAYMFT010138330.1:0-12882 GCA_038088735.1 Panulirus argus
CTCATTTCAAGAGACATGTTTTTCACTTTCTCAAAAATTTGTAAATACTTTCCCTGTCTGTTTTCCCCCCTTTCTCAATTCCCTGTATATTTCAATTAGGGCCTGGCCCTGATTTGGACTTTTGTCCGTGACTGGAGCTTTCAACATAGAATAAAAAATCACACCATAACTACTAGCAAAATACATACAAAAAATAAAAGAGGATAAAGCCAGACCAAAACACACACTGAGAACCCTGAAATGAATCTTGACACACCTGAGAGTAAGGGAAGATAGCTGGGTGGTAGTGCTGAGAGACAGGCAGTGAGTCGGTTTCAGTTTGTGTCAATACTTTTTCAATACTTTATTCCTTGATAAAGGAATCGGGATCGTAGTGATATTCATGACGTGTGAGATGTCGTGGATACAGAGCGGTTAAGGCTGAATGATATTTTTGGTTTTGTAATAATATGTGGCAAGTGTGATCAGAGATTTCTCTTGTGACACAAACTCAAGAGTTTCTTTATTAACTTCTTTAAAAAAAGAATTATGATTTTGGCTCATGGCTTCACACCCGCCCGTATATAGTTTGGGAAACACTGCTGTACAAAAGACGTACTGGGTAACAGCAGGCTCTGTCATGGAAATTGATCTTGGTGCAATTATGAATAAATCAAAGTATACACTAATGAGTTACAGTAAGTTGGACATAGATTTCAACATCATGGAAGAGAAAAGAGTAAGGAGTCATGATCACACCCTTTCATTATTTTATGACGTTGTCAGTAAATTGTTCATCAAACGAAGCAAACAACAGAGCAGTCAGAGGCCATTAGAAGAATATTAAGCAAGAAATTTGTTTGATGAGATGGAAAGTATTTTTCTCATATAGATTGAGTGATGGCATTGTGAATATGAAAGCATATAGAGGGAGAGTCTAAGCAGGTTTATGAAAAAAAAATTGTTAAAGAGTTGGCTTCCTTCGATATATATATATATATATATATATATATATATATATATATATATATATATATATATATATATATATGAGGAAAATATGTCAAAAATGTCATTCACATGATATCAAAGAGTCTAAGTACTTCTGAAACTCCATATGCTAACATCAGAAGTGCCCATTTTTGCAAAAGAATATATCAGAGAGAAATCCCTTCCGATTGAATGGCCTCGTTAAAAATGACTTCTCGCTCTTGGTTTAACCTCATTCAGGCAGAGTCCGGTAACACCAAGGTCATTTCAAGACCGTATACACTCCCTATATAAATGGCCCCAGTATATATACCCTGCTCACATCTGTTACTTTAGTGTTTGTAATTCAGCTCTGGCCTACTATACACATACTCTCTCCATAGAAATCCATTATATTTTCTTTTTCAATCTTTATCTTTGCCTTAACCCACACTGATGAACCCAAAGCACATTATTTTTGGGATTTTTTTTTTTTTTGGGGGGGGGCCGAACCAACAATGGCTTAGCCTCATCTTATAACCGCACTGCATAAAAGCAACAATCGTAAAATTCATTTTGTCTGTCTAAGCAGCTCTGTCATGTCAGCACAGCTTTGATGTTAGTTATCGTTATAGGTCACCCAGACAGACCGATATTTCTCCCAGCGTATTTAACTTCAAAACAATTATAAATACTGTAACATTCTCACAAATTGATCTCCAAGAGGAGATTTTTTTTTCAGCCTTAGGGTGAAATTTTACAGAGAAAAGAAATACATTCATATTCATGGCACAGTAATATTTGTATATATTATACTTGACCATATTACCAAGTCGGGTTTAATAACCTTTAGCTGGTGATAGCCATTAAACCCAACAGCGTACATAAGTAAATTCATAGTGCGCGCATTCACATTGGTACGGTCATTAAGATAAAAGAAAACACTCAAAATGGATGAGTTGACATAAGTCATCCCCATCCCAGTACACACCCAAAAACTGAGAATCAGTGCCGTTCCTTCATATACCCTCAGAGAGTAGGGATCCGACCGCTAGGGAAGCCTCTAAGTCCTGACCTTTATATGACATCTTTCAGGAAGCGTGAAATGCTATCCCAAACACCCTAAATTTTGATTTATTTTTCCCGAGGACATTCACCCCCCTACCCTAAGAACTCATAATTTAGGGGGTGGGGGAAGTGTGGAGGGTCCCCTAAAAGCGACAACTTAGGGCCCCTAAAAGGCTAGGACCAGCCCTGGATAGAGCAATACCGTTTTTGTAAGTTAAATGAAAATAACTGAAACTAATACGGGAGATCATTCACACATGGCAGTCTTAAAAATCTGGAACAAAAACTGCATAGTGAGTAGTCGGGAGCCAAGGCAGTTTCATGATTGAAACTAGATGAATTCATTTTTTTTTTCTCAAAAGTCAGATTTGTTTTCATTGTCTTTATGTATTTACTTTTTTCCTATGCATCTGCTGTTTTGTGATCAGGACGCGTAAAATGTATCCTACTATTGAATAAGGGGCGGAGGGGGGGGGGTTAAACCACCCAAAATAGTTGAAGAGGGTTTACATACTATAGGTTGGCAGTGCCTTGCATGGCTTCTGAAATCATTGTCAAATTTATCACTCAAGATCAGCACAGAATGTAGTATTTAAGATCAGTGTAGAAAGTAACAGTTATGCACATGTTAGTTTAAGACACAGATGTATACACAGGGCGTAAAAGAAATAGACTAGAAGTGTGTGAATGAACAACCGCCAGGTATTTAATGATCTTTGCTGAGTAATGACATTACAGTTACAAATCTGTATACATGTGTAACGTATCAGTTATATGACACTTGATGGAATTGTGTAAACTTTGAGTGGTGCATCACCGCCATCTTTTGGTTATTAAAGCAGCTATCAACACCTGACATTTTCTTCAGCTGTTTGTAAACAATATCTAGTCAAAGAGACATCACACACTTTTGACACAGACAACCTTAACTCTTGCATTTGCTTTACTCTCCTGAAAAGTTCTTACTGCATTTAGTAAATTTTGAATTACTCTGTGTATTCATAGCCCTTTAAAGATAGAGAGAGGGAGAGCATCTTTACCAGTCTCATATACTTTCTCCAGATCCATAAATACCACAGACAAGTCACTCTTTCCAAGTGTTCTTCACACACATTCTTCTAGTTATACCCCTGATTCACACACCACATACCTTTTCTGAAATTCATGTTGCTCCTCCCCAACGATTACTATTTGTATGTTACAGGTAGAGAGTTTTACACTTGTGTTGTCTCGTCTCTTAACCTTGTATAGATGTACCATGTCTTTACTCCCATGTATTTATGCACTCACACACACACACCTTTGTAATCTGCACATTCATTTTTATCCCCCTTGTATTATACGTGCTTATTACACATGGACTCTGCCAATCTTCAAGCACTTCACTTTGGGCCATATCACACAGCCTTATTGACCAATCAACATCCCTGTCACCCCTTTCTTCTAAGAAACTCAGCTGCAGTCCTGTCATTTTGCATTTCATCTTGTGCAAAGCTTCCACTGCTCTCTTTTCACCATGAATCTCATTCTGTGGTGCAAACTCGTCCTGTACACATCATCTCACCTCCCTGTCATTCAATACATTTGGCAGCCCTACAGAATACTTATTATATCCCTTTTCATTATCTTCTTTGTTCGTCACCAATTCCTTATCACTTTATCAACTACATTTCCTCTCTTGTCCATACACTACTCATCTTCCAAAATATTTTCTTATTCTTCATAAAGTTTCTCAATATTCACTTTCTTGGTATATATATATAACTAATGCCTTTTTTTGGAGAACTTTGTAATGGAACACAGAAAGTTTTTTTTTCATACATATCCACCATTTCCCGCATTAGCGAGGTAGCGTTAAGAACAGAGGACAGCCTTAGAGGAAAAATCCTCACTTGGTCCCCTTCTCTCTTCCTTCTTTTGGAAAAGTGAAAACAGGAGGGGAGGATTTCCAGCCCCTTGCTCCTGGAATATAGGAAGTACCATGCTAAATTTTGGTATCTGGTATGCATTTGTCCAGCAAGGGTTTACCACTAAGATTTGTATAGCTTTCCAAATAAAAGGAATCAATTTAGAACTGATAGCCATGAATGATATTCATTTACCTCTAAAAAGAGTTTGTGAAAATGCAGGTTACATCAGCCAAGAAACAATGGATGATCTGATTGCAATTACAGCAACTGAAATGATTGAATAAATTGCTGATTATGTCAGAAGTTAATTTTGCTTTTATGGTCCAAAACTTGACAACAGTGTGAAAGAAAACAACCAAATACCAAGTTAATTTTGCTTTTATGGTCCAAAACTTGACAACAGTGTGAAAGAAAACATCCAAATACCAAAGAAAAATTTCTGCTCTTTCAGCACAAAGATCTCATTTTGACTCTATGAAAGTTTATTAGCAACAGACTATAACCCAGGGTTGCATGAGACATTTGTTGTAGTACAATACTGTGATGGGGCTTTTGTAATGTCAGGCAAGTGTAATGATTTATGGGCCATATTAACCCCACTGATCATCCTTATTGTCACACACACAAACTTAACCTTTGAATTATACAGGTGGAGATGCAAAAGTGGCCAGCCCTTAATGCAATATGAAACATTTGTGACACTGCACAAAAGTAAAGTATTAGCTGCAGTGTCCTTATGCATGTGTGCAGTTAAAAAAAAAATCTATTTTCCCTTGAGCATGGCTGGTACAAGTAGGAAATACTACTCAGAAGATACCATAAATGCCTTTGTTTTAGCACAGTCGAGTGAGGGGCAGAGGAGGCATGGGTGACCAATCTGATAGTTCCCAGTAAGGGAGAAAAATGTGGAAATGTTACTTTCCTTATCTTGAACTGTCATACATAGACAATTTATTGGTGGTCAATAAAATGAGTTAGAACAGCAAGAGGCTACCATTTTGGGGAGGACATTGGATAAGCTTTTTTCTTTGGAAACATACTAGTTCTTTTTTTTCTTTTACCAAAGTTTTCCATCATCGTATGATTACAGTCTATGTATCTTCCTTGGGTTACTGGGTATGCATGACCTGCAGGTCAACAACCATATACCTATAATGGTGGGTGAAGGAATACCAAGGGTAGCAGGATTTTTCTCAAGCCTTACTGGCAATGGAAGAGCCCTCCATGTGCTACCGATGATACGATAAGTAATCTTGATATCTATACAGAAGCAATGAAAAGTGACATCCTGTAACAATGGGAAATCTTCATGGATTGTTTGTTGATAATGAGAGTATTAGCATAAGTAATTTCCAGAAATTCACAAGGAAGCTTCCAATGTTTGTAAATGAGTAAGACTGGAATAGAGTTGAAGGGGCAAAGGGAGGATGATGTTGTGTGCAGACAACACACAAGTTAAAAGATCAAACAGCAACAGAGACCTACAAAATGCTTTGAGGAAAGTAAAAAAAAATATGTAATTAATTGAAAAGTTATGCTAAACAAGTACATGGTGATATTTTAGACAAAGAAGAAATAGTGGGATACAATTAGATGGTGCTATTTTGAAGAGGATTCAGAATTTCATATAAGGTATATTCTTTTCAAAAGTGGAAGATTGGATGTTGAAATACCAGGGAATGTAAAAGGTTATGCAGTTTTCTGACACTAAGAAAAGTCATGAGACGAAAATGCAAATATGCTATTGAGACAGATTTTGATGAAAGGCTGAGTTCAGACTTCTCTATTGGGAATGAACTTTGGGGATAAATTCACAGAAAATGAGAGAAAAAAATTGTGGATTTGGACTACCAAGACTGGGATATGGTGTGAAAAGAATGAAAAAAGTAATGTTGAGAGTAAGTCACAGAGAAGAGAGGGGTGATTGAATGAAAAATAAAGTGCAGAGATGATCAGGGCAATGGAAAGGATGATGTGGAAAAGATAACTTTGAGAGTATATTTGAGCTGAATGGACAAAAAGTAAGAACATGGAAATAATGTAGAAGGGCACAGGGAGGGGTATGTGGGTGTGAAGTGTATCAGAAGGGGAGGTGTTTAAGAGCTCTGTATGCATGAAGAGGTATGGGAAACCTTAGCTGGACAGTATGATTTGTACTGGAGTGGGATGAATATGATTTTTTTTGATAACTTGGTGATCATGAGAAGGAATACTAAATAAAGCTAAACATATATAATGATTAACGTTTCTGCTTGGGCTATGGATTCAATATCTTGGAGAGCTTTATTCCTCTATTACAGCAATACCAACAAAAAATTTGATACTATGACATCACTGGCTAAAGGAATCACAGAGTGAATAAGAATCACAGGCTTTTCTAATAAGCTTTATGATAACAATGCAAATGATACATTAAAAAAGGTTTTCACTATAAACATCTGTTATTATAGCTGGACATATTACAACTATAAAATGCTCAAGTTTTCAGCAATTTCCTTAAAATCAAAAATATCTTCACTGCTTTTCTGTTGTTGCTTGAGAGATTCATTAACAAGATTGAGGCCCTTGTCATATCTTATTTTGTAGTTTTGTGGATTTTTCTGTGAACAACGGGAACACATCAAGACAGAGTTTACTTCTCCTGGAATCTGTTGACAGAGCACTACAGGGAATACTGCTTTTACGTCTTCCAGCACATGGGCCTTTAACTGCTGATCTCGGCACACCAGATTCAAGATCAAAACACCTGAAAAACATTAAATTGAATCTTTTATAGTTTATTCAAATATAAAATCTTTATTCTTATAGCATTTTGATTTAATTTATATATAACAGATTGGTTACACTTTGAGGTACAGCATAAGATGGTAAAACTCACTCTATCCCTGGAGCCTCTTTCCCCACAAATGCTTCATTTCCCTAGGTCAGATGTACAATACAATCTAACATAATCAACTTTCTCAATAAGAAAATAGTAAAAAGTTTCATATGTATCTAAAAGTTTTCCAGGAATATTTTTCTAATAGTAGTTGGTAGGCAGTCACAGACCAGGGAGGTATATTACCACCAGGGTATTGGCAGGGTTAGTAATGGCTACATAGTGAGCCAGCACTTCAGTGGTTGTCATGTTGCACACCTCTGACCCAGGTAATTGTCTTTCTTTCTGCCTCACCCAGACATGGAATGCTGGCAATCTGTCAGCAAACTTATAATCTCTCCCTGTCATACACAAGTAACACTTGACAACACTTTATTCACTCAACTCATTCTTTGTAACTCTAGATTTCTCTGTGGTGAGCATTATGTGCTAGCCCTACCTTTTTGCAAAATGGAAGGAGGTGGTAGGTAGGAACATTAGGCAAAAGCATTGCCTACAAGTCTTTGGTAGGAACATTGTGAGAGCATTCGGAAGAAGCCTCGGGAAACACTGCCAGTGGCTTGTTAAGGGTGAGACAATCAAGGATAAGAAGCAGCACTGAGTTCACTAGTTATGGAACCTCTTTTGCCATGGCTATCCTATTGAGGGAGTTCCCAAAGGGAGCAACATCAGAGATATACACAGATAAATGGGTAACAAACACAATGTGGTTCCATGTGATAGTATACTTCATACTGTCAAATAATATGCAATTCTCCACCTTCTATTGATTCCATTTATATCTATCATGCTCTCTCTATCTTCACACTTTTCTACTTCTACTTTTCTTAAACATACTTTTTGGAACAGTTCCCATTCCACTTACAGTCTTAACTCAAGTGCAATCTAGTGGTGACTGCTTCACTCTTTTGCCAAACTGACCAACAAGAATTCTTCATCAAATCATCAAATGTTCTGAGGACTCCAGTGAAGTCTCATACACAATGAAGTGGTGAAAGATGGAAACCAATATATTCAAGAAAAATTCAGCGCATGTCATTCAACTACAAGTGCAAAAATGATACACAGAACAGACTTTTTTCATATCTAACTGCCTTTCCTGCTGAAGTGAAATAGCACAAGGAACAATCAAACAACTGCCTTATTTCAAACACTCAGCATCCACCATCATAAATAATGTATGATACACATATAGAGGAGTAATACACATTTAGAGGAATAAGTTCAAGTCTTACCTCCTTCCCTGAGACATGATGATACCACCTCTAAGAAATTCCTCTCAACAAATGCTTGGGGAGGGCAGCTCATACCCACACTTGAATCCTTTGAGTCCACATCAAACATGATCACATTAAACTTGATTCCTGAAAAACAATAATAATAACCAACCGTACTGGAATTAGATGCTCTACACCAGTCTCATATCAATGATGTGATGAGCTCATGCAGAACTCACTCAAACTGAAAACATCAACTCTTTAGGTACTAACCGAACTTAATTCACACATGCATGGAGAGAAACAATAAAACAAATCATCATATGAAAAGAAGAATAAAAAACAAGAAAATAAATGACCTGCTAATCAAACATGCTAAGCAAATCAAAAAACTGAAACTAAAATGATGATCAGTATCATACATATCCTCAATGCAACTTTACCAAAACAAAATGCAAATGGAGTTCCATGTTTGTTTATGCTTCACATGCCCTCACTTTAAACAGTAAGTTCACTTGGTAATGAGACTTACATCTCTGTTCCCTTCACAAACTTCATGCAAAATCCACTCCTCTGTGCAAAGACGTAAACAAGCAATTTAGCTTTTCCACCCAATAACTGATTCAGCTTAAAAATGCATCATCCACACTTACAATGCAACAACTTCCACTCTCTCCCATCACCTTTCACATCTATCCATTTTCATTATCACCTGCTGTATTATATCATCTATATGATAAGAGACTAACAATCAAGAGTTCTTACATACTTAAATAGTTACCTACAGACAAAAAAATCTCTAAAATAATTCAAAATAATGCTATCTATCTGTCTATATCTCTAATGCCCATTCCCTTTGGGAACTCCCTTAAAGGGATGCCAAAGTGTCTCTGTAACTGTTGAACTCCAGTGCTATTTCTTTGCCTTTAGTGTCTACCTAAAGTTCCTGCCTACTACTTTGTATGTAGCAACAATGGTAACTTCCTTTCTGTTTCTCCACACTTAAGTACTGCACCACAATCAGCTCACCTTGTTTTCATTTTACGCAATGTACCATCCTTACAAACAGTAAACAATATGATGACATCACACAACTTGACCCATTCACACATTACTTTCAAACCACTAACTCATACCATCTCTTACTCTAACACATGCACAATTTCTACCATAAAAACTCTTAACAGGATTCATATCTCTTGCATGTACATCACAACAAGTTAAAACTTTCCAGAGCCCATAGGACAAAGCAGTTTCCTAAAAAAAAAAAAAAAAAAAAAAAAAAAAAAAAAGCACTATGCTTTCATCATTCACAATTCAAATATTAATTTGCCTCTTTCTTCCTTACCATCTTCAGCAGCCTTGTGAATATATCTGATACCATCACTAATTTCCACCTTCAGTCTTGAATCAGGTACAAAGCCAAACCACTCCTGAGCAACTTCTACCATGGCTGAGTCAAGATCAATTGCTGTTACTGTTATCTGCACAAAAAACAAACCTATTATCTCTCTTGATTCAAATGTGAAACAGCAATCAAGTATAATAATAATAATAATAATATTTATGTCTCATATATATCTATCAAACTTACAATTTCTTAAGCCTGATGGAAGAAGTAAGACAGTGATTGTTTTATTAATGGTATGAAATGACTAAAATTTAGAGGATTATGTTTTCTTAGTGTAGCTGGCAAAGTATATCTTATGATTGTAAATGTCAAATTAAAAAGATTACTGGACTTCTTGTAGGTGAAAAACAAAATAGATTTAAGAAGGGATGATGCTGTGGAGACCAGGATTTTGCATAAAGGCAAAGAATGGAAATAGTTCTAGGGGAAGAAGAAAACTGCATCATATGTGGATTTAGAGGAAGGGGGGGGGGGGATCAGACTTAGTTATCAAGAGAAATCTGGGAAAATTTTTGTTTCTATGGTGTGCATTAAAGACTTGCAAAAGATATTTTCTTTTCTTTATTCATACTTACCTCTCCCACCTTAATAATGTAATATCAGCAGTCATGCATAAATGCTGTCAAAAATTTTCATGATGAAATTTGTACTTCTGTGAGAGAAAATGGGAGTATGAATGTATGAGTGAATGGTATAAAATAAATGTTGAAGTGTGTCAAGACTATATAATGTTAAGCTGGTTGTTTAATCCTTTTATGGATGTGAAATTCAATAAAATGAGAATGATGAAAGGTAACTACAACACACACCTAAGTCATGAAAATACAAAATGGAAGCTGCCACAGTTACTGCACACAAATGATGCTGTTCTGTTATCTGAACCAGAGGAATTCGAATGGGTCATTTGATGAAGTGTGGAGAGTAGAATGTTGAAACTGAATTAAAAAAAGTGAATCATTCTTGATTTGATAAAAAAGTTAGGCAGTTACAGGGCAGCAGTTCTAATGAAGATGTACTTAATGAATTTATGTATATGAGAATCACAATAAGTAAGGATAATAAAAAAGCATGTAATGATGGTAAGGTCATGCACGTGAGAAGACTTACAAGTGCACAAGAAAAATTTAAATGTAGTGTTCAAGAAGACTGCACAATGAACTGCTCATCTCATCTTTAACATACGAATGTGAAACCATAGTTGTCCTAAGTCCACACTGGTCAAATAAAGGCAGAAGAGATGGATACCTTGCACAGTACAGTTCTTATGAAGAGAAATGTTATGAGAGAGATATACTCTCAGAAGAAATTGTTTGACAGACATATACAAATGGAAGCCTTATAAGAAGGTATGGCCTAATACGATACATGGCAGATGACTGGTTGGTAAAGATGTTACTGTACATAAAAGCATGGCAAGTGATGCACTAATACAAGGTAGACTACAAAAGAAACAAATATAAATGCTATGAATGAAATGTTTAAACATTAAGGTTTTCAGATGAAGATGACACAATAACATTTGAATGTAATAAAAATTGTTTGTACAAAGGTGGAGGTGTGAATGGATGTCATTCAAACTTGACAACACTGCTTACTGTGCAAAGCAAAAAAATCTAGAAGCAATTACATTAGCAAAGAGGCACCTGTTCACTTTAACATACTAAACATAAGTTGAAGAGCCTATGGCATCATAATTGAAGGATTCTCTTTCGGTGTTTAGGTTCCACAAGGCATTAGTAATATTCAATGCAGTCTCATACAACTGCATCAGCTGAACACTTCATAAACATCAAATGGTGAAATTATATGAGCTGTAGCAAAAAGCTCCCCTTAAACATGTTGCGTATTCAGTACCACGGCTCCTTGCTCCAGAGTACAGTTATACCTTTTGGAAGTATCTGTGGATATAAGTTGCCAGAGGTCCACCACCAAGGCCAACCAGGAGGAGTTCTGCTGTCGGAGTTACAAGGCCCAACCCAGTCACCATAACCAGGTGATGTTGACATGACAGGAAGGAATAGTCTATGCTCAGTTTCTTGCTCACACCACCTTTCTTCTTCTTTTCCTTCACTGTTGATTAAACATTCATCAGTATCAAATATAAAAGCATGATGTTTCTGTTTCCTTGATGTGATAAATTTTTTCATGCTACACATATTGGCTGTCTACTTCAAAAAGGTGCGTTTTCATAATTACATATTTCATGTTATACTTTTTCTTTCATACTTGGTACCCCATCTGCAAAGTAGTGCTAGGAACAAACAAAGAAAAAGCCTCATCTGCTCCCATCCATTCTAGAGCTGTCATGTGTAATGTACCAAAACCACAGCCCCAATCCACATATCCACAACCAGACCCTACAGACATTTCCACAGTGCTTCATATGCCCTAGTTCAGTTCACAGATTGTGCATAAAAGATCAAAAATCAATAAATAATACAGAAATAACAGAAATCTAAGGTATCTAAAATTGAAGTTTTAGCGTACTGTTGGATTTAGACACTAATGTGAGGAGATACATGCTGACTGCAGAAACACTGTATATGAGTGGGAGGATTCAGAGGTAAAAAATGACATGTGTTTTAGAAGACTGGTCTTGAAGTATGGGAACTTGTGTTGAGTGTTTAATCAATTGTTTCAGATCAGCAGTATATAGGAGGATTTTAACATTGGTCACCTTCTTTATATGTGGGATGTAGTTTACCTAATCATAATCTTAACAATCTTTTTATTTTATCAAAATAATAAAGCACAAACCTGTTTTCAGTTTAGCTTCAGACTGTATCACATTCTGATTAGCCAAGAAAATAAGTCTTCTTAATTTTGCAGCCCCTGGAGGATGAACATCCTCAACAATATAATCACCAGAGTACTGGCTATGGCCACGGGTAAGCTCTTTCCTAGAGCCTAGATCTTCACCAACAGATAAAAATGGTACCTGAAAAGGAACAGAAGGTCAATGTCAGTACATACAAGGCAGAGCATGTATACATGGATATCATACACATATGGACAAATTTGTTTGGAGGGATGAGTGGAACTGTACATTTCATGAATATTTAACTGAATTTCAGAGGTGAAGAATAATGAAGAGATCCAATATTGTTGATGACTGATCACTTTGTCATATATACAAGAGACGAGAATTAATGCAAGAAAGATTTGTGAAGTGTATGCACTTGATCCATTCCATATTAAAGAATATTTAGTTAAAGATATAAGAGGACTCCTGTCTGTGGCTTACAACAACAAAATCTAATCTGTTCCACATCTTGGGGTCACTGACATTCTTCTAAAGCAGTACAGTATCAGCTCCTCCCCACTCTCTCTCTCTCTCTCTCTCTCTTTCTCTCTCTCTCTCTCTCTCTCTCTCTTTTTTTTTTTTTTTTTTTTTTTAGGCTCCAGTCATGGACAAAAGTCCACATCAAGGCCGGGCCCTAATTGAAATAT